>JAFIDM010102402.1:22401-33805 GCA_023159025.1 Thereuonema tuberculata | reverse complement strand
AAAGTCAATCCTATTTTAACAACCAAAAAAAAAAAAAGGACAATCCATTACGGCGGGGCCCTTCGGGCCTCATGAGGCCCCTCTTTTTGTGAGGCCCCGGGGCAATCTGCCCCTTTTGCCCCCCCCCCCTCTGGGCGGCCCTGGTTACTAGTTACAAAAAATGACTGCAACGTAAATCCAATTAATGAACATTTTATAGAATATTGTTTAAGACAGTGGTGCCCAACCTTTCGTAATATGGGGGCCAAACTTGACTTTGCTATGAATCCCGCGGGCCACAATGTGGCGGAATCTCCTATTCAACAATCCAAAAAAAGGTCCCATTAATACAAATATGTACGTGAATATAGGAATAAAAGAGCGGGCCACATGTAACACCTTCACGGGCCGGATATGGCCCGCGGGCCGTAGGTTGAGCATCACTGGTTTAAGACATTCATTTGATTTCCTTACACGTTGTTGTAATGGGATGTATGTACAGTATATACACAGAGTCTATCAAAACTCTCTGTACAAATTTTAATGGGAGATAGAGAGCACCACGAGAAATATTTTTCGTCTTTGAAATTTTGTCCGCTAACGGCAAACTTCGGTGTAGAGGGCGCTATTTAGGGGCATTGCGATCGGCTAGAGGCGCGATATGGAACACACGACAAACCTAAATGAATGGAAACAAGTTTGAGCAATATGTTTATTCAAAGAAGGCGCTCAAAGTTGCGGCTGGCAACAGCAAAGCATGACAGCGTCCAAACACTGATTGCCGCCATTTTGAAAGATTCCCGGCATTTTGTGAACAGCTGCAGCAGCGACAGCGATTCTTGCGACAAGGTCTTCATGTGAATCAACGAGTCTCGTACAAGAGATTCGTCATCTTATCCCAAGAGAAATAAATAGATACATGTTAAATCGGGCGATCTTAGTGCCTCAAGCCCATCTTACCTGGTAATATAGGCCTTTATTAGTGGCCAGGTAATAGCGCCCTTTAGCACCTGTTATTGTTACATTTATTTTTGTTTTTTGCCATAAAATAAAAATATTTGGAAAACCAGGAACGGTAATTTAAAGTAAATTCCAACTAAGATGTTATTTTTAGAAAAAAAAAAAAAAAAACTAAAATGGGAATTAGGGCAGTGCTTCTTAATCTTTTTTTGCTTCACGGCAAATTTATGTAAAAAGAAATAATGTAATGAAATAATTTAATGTGCCTAAATAATTTAACAAAAGATAACAAAGTAAGGCACAAAGATAAGTAAAAGCTGACACCGGGAAGAGATTGGGACGGCCGTTTCGTCCTCTTTAGGACTCGTCAGCCAGCCAAGCTCAACCGATGACAGACTCAAAAGATGCGAAAGTTTAAGGATTCCGGGTCAAAAGCGGGACCTCCCGAAGAATCCCCAACAAAAATAAACAATAATATAAAACTGTTTATTTCTTGCACTGCATTCCACTAAACTCAAAAGGAATTTAAGGAAAGCATTAAAACTATTATTTTTTATTATTACAGTTTTAAGCAAAAAGAAACTTAATTTTATTATTTGTTGTTAAATTATTTAGGCATGTTAAATTTCATTTTACTTCATGTATTATAAGTAAAAAGAAATTTAGAAGTGCCTAAATAATTTAAAGTATGGTTTTAATGCTTTCTTTTATGTTTTCATTAAATTCCTTTTGAGTTTAGTGGAATACAGGACAAGGAATCAACATTTTTTTGTATTGTTGTTTATTTTTGGTTAGGGTTTCTTCAGGAGGAGGTCTTGCTTTCGGGAGCGAGACCTGGGATCCTTAACCTTTCGCACCTTCTGAATCTGTCATCGATGGGATTTGGCTGGCTGACGAGTCCTAAAGAGGACGAAACGGTCGTCCCAGTCTCTTCTCGGCTCGGGGTGCAAAATCCTTAGCTTGTGTCTTACTTATTATCTTTTGATAAAATCCCTAGACATATCAAACTTTTTCGTAGCTTTACTACGTATGATGGAATTCTTTGAAAATAGTATGATTTGCATATTAATAACAATATATTTTAAATATTTAAAAAAAAAAAAACCTGACATTTTTAAATCGATATGAACATCCTTTATTAACCTTTGTCGTTAGAATGAAGCAAATGAATTCTGTTTGCCAACTCATTTGATGGCTATAATTGAGACTAGATTACTTTGCTGTTTATGAAGCTTTTGTGTTATTACAAAAGCTCACACAGAAAAGTTTCTACAGCACACCGGTGGAAACGCAGGGGATGAGAGAAGATTCGGCATTTAAGCTTCTGTTATGGAAGTAGGATACGACATAACGGTGTCGAAGTGGAAAGAACGCAGATGTCAGGTCTTCAGTGACCTTAGATGCTCGCGGCTAAAGGAGTGGGAGAGTAAACAAAGGAAAGGAAAGAAACCAAAGGAGAATTACACTGATTTCATTGAAACACAGGAAGAGATATCGGAAAGTCAACATACAAAATAATTAAAAGCGCAAAAGAAAGTAAAAAAGCAAAATGAACGTTCATCTGTGATAGTGGAATTGCAAGAACTGGTCAGGAAAAAGGAAATGCCAGGTGTATGTATACTTTCGAGACAATCACGAAAGAAACTCATCTTCGTATTATATTACTTTTTTTTTTCAGTAAATTCTGTATCAATATTAAAAATATGTTGATTTATGAATAACTATTTTTATTTGTTTGCTTTCTTTACAAGTACGGCCGCCCGATTCTAGATAAAAAATTACAATCAAACTTGAAAACAGTCGAGCTATATCTGATCTTGGTTTGAATCCTTAATATTTCCTGGCAATGTTTCTTTTTCTGTTCTTTGTCTTAAAACTTTCTTGATTTAGAAATAATGAACTTTTCTTCAATTCTCTCTATCCCTCTTCTGATAAATTGTGGGGATAAAAATACAGTAACGTTGTACAATATGTAGTAATAAACAACACTATGCGTATAAGAACAGCGAAAATTTTCGAAATTTCGAAGTTATTTAGGGAGAGATTTTAAAGTAAGAAAAACACTTCCTTTCTCTACTTTGAAAGTAATAAATAAATATGCAAAATCTTACTATGACATAACATAAAAACAAAGAAAATAAATAGAATATATTTTTTTTTCTAATAATAGAAAATAAAATATTTTATTACAAACAGTGGCGTAGCAACGCCTTTGGGGGCCCGGGGCGGGAGTTCCATTATTCAACAACCAAAAAAAAAAAAGGAAATACTTGGGTGGATGGGGCCCCTAGGCTGACTGGTGGGACCCCCTAGGCTTTTACAACCAAAAAAAAAAGGGAATTTCCTATTTAACAACCAAAAAAAAAAGGAAATTTTCCTGAGGTGGGGCCCCTCAGCTGGCTGCAAAAACCAACCAAAAAAAAAACGAAATAAGCTGGCTGTGGGGCCCCCCAGGCTGGCTGGTGGGGCCCCTTCCAGGCGGGGGCGGACCGCTCCCCCCATCGCTACGCCACTGATTACAAATAACATTTTAAATTTTTAACAAAAGAAAACACAATAATGATAGATCGTTTTGAGCTGATTCCATCAGAAATGGTAGTTTTATTGTGTGATCATTTAGTTCTTTGATTTCAATAAAATCAGTAGGAATGTATTCTTCAATAGAAATATTCTACTTAGAATCTAATTATATAATATAACAAAATTATTATTTGTTAAAAATCGTTTTGAATTGACTTAATCATTAGGTTTTATTTTGTTACAGGTTTAAAATATTAGTTTAGTTTTAAAAAATGCCAGATACACAATATTTAAAAAATATAAATACATATTAAAATCTTAATATCTCGACCAGGTTTCGATCGGGCCTGCCGATCTTTTTCAAGTTGAGATATTAAGATTTTAATGTGTTTTTATGTTTTTTAATTTTTGTGTCTCTGGCCTTTTTTAAAACTACACCATTAATTTCAAACACGTTAAATTTCTACATCAATTAAAATGTTACTTAGTAATAAAATATTTATAACATCCTTAATAAAGATTATACTACTAATAGTAAAATTAAGAATCTAAAATTTTATAACAACAATTTAATATTTTCTACGATGTTTCTGTGTGTTATTTGATGAGTCGTTTTTTCGCCTCGACTTTTTAATTACAGAACCTCCCCTAAGGCATTTATTAATGTCAAAGAAAACTTATATAAATATTACAATTAACAGCAAATTGTTTAAAAAAAATTATCAATATAGTTTATAAATAGATTAGAAAATTAATGTCATCCCAACTAAACACTAGAAAAATTTGAGCATATATTTCCATTCAGCTATTGACTTTATCATTAAATAGCTTGGATAGATTAAATCAGTTGACAGAGATATGCTCTACAGAAAGAAACAAAATTTTGCTTTTTCGCCAAGTAATTCAAGATCGAAACTCGGGTCTCTTAACGTAGCTCAAACAAGGTTGTTACTGAACTGTTGGTCACATAGAAAAAGCACCAGATCGAAGCTTTAGTAGTTTTTGAAACGTATCCGGATTCGATAAAGAAACAAACGTTGCCAAACGAATAACAGATTCATTTCTTCTGCCTTTCTTTCTTGTTTTATGGTTCGATTAATGTTCTCCTAATTCAATTCAACTTATTTTACACTAGCGTTTTCTCAGATTTTTCTCGTGTTTCACATGTTCTTTTCCGCTACCGTTGCGTGTAATTTCCACTATTGCACCGTTCCGTTTCCTTGTGACTGTCTGTGATATTCTCCTAGATAAAAGAAAACTTCACGCAAAATTTAAATTTCAAGCTTGTTACTATTTCCGGGCTCTTAGTGGAGAAACATACTTTTTGAAACACTTATTACTATACTAATAATGTTTAGATTTCTTACGGATATAAAACTGTATCCTTCAATTTGGAATACTGTTTAACGGATGAAATATCGTCATTTCCACAGTTATTAATGCTGGGAGCTTCTTCACTGCGTTACTTCCAGCTATTCTCAGTTCAACTCAATAACGAATTATTTCTTTAAGGAAATGAGATTTCCCATACGGAAGATAAAACCCTCTTAATATAGGACGATCCCGATTGCCCTGAAGCCACTCTGACACCACCATCTTCCAAAGAACAATAAACAACTCTTCTATTATTTGCTTCGTTCAATAGAACGGCGCTGTTTTCTGTGGAAAAGAGATTATTTGAAAATAAATCTTGTAAGAAGTCTTGAGAAATCTTAGACCTGACACGCTGTACTGAAGTCAATTCAAATACAATATATCTGCTTTATTTTCAGAGATATTTTTGTAAAAAAAATACTTCATTAACACAGAAATATTTTTTCTAACGGGTTTAGAAGATACCTGTTATGGGAATGGGGTTAGTAGAATTATTCAAGAGAAATCTTGAAGAAAGGTTAGAATACTTTCTTTTTTTTTTTCGTATAATAAGACTTTAGGTTCACACTTGACATAGCTTCGTTCGCGTCTACTTATCCTAATAACATTGTCACAATTACAGTATTATGGTTTACCATTGTACATCAGGATGTAGTCCCGTACCTATACTATTAATACTATCTTTCAGATTTGAACGCATACAAAAGTATATTTAAAAATATAATCTTTGTTTGAATTGACGTCAAATAATCGCTTCAACAATATAAAGAAACGAAGTGGAAACATTTCTTAGCATTTTCTAAACCCTTATCTGATATTCATTCAAATATTGCAATTTTGTCAATGATTTAAAATTGATGCGAACTACAAATAAAAGTCATTTCTACAAGTGATCTAGCAAAAAGAAAGCCCTTAGTGACTTAAAACTAAGTCATTGTTAGCTACTTAACATTTGTCTAAAGAAATCTGGATTGTAGTGTACATCTGAGGCATATTATTATCATCAACTAAGATAAGTTGTTTCAAATGTAGAATTCTTAAGAAGTATCACATTTTAAACTTCATTTAACTACTTCTTCATTATTTACAATATTTCGATCAGCCAATCTTTGTCGATCTTCTTCAGGCTAAGAAGGCGTCCAACCCATGTTCACAGAATGTATTAATGTATAAAATATCCTAAGAAAGTATCAATATAACATAATAATACATAACACTCCAAATTATCATGACAAAATAGTAGCCGATCTTCACCCCTTTATCTTTGTTTATACAACACGACTATTTATTACAAATGCTTTTACTAAAAGATCCTTTCCCTTTCATCCTTAATATGGTAAAGAATTTCCGTGATAGGGTCAGTATTATGTCCTTTAGTACTATTCCGCCCATTCCGTTGTTTTCCTTTTCATTACGAAAGGACTTTATGGGCTCTTTAAGTCGTTCCTGAAACTTCTACCTGTACTGCCGTAACAAACAGCGCCACAATCTCGACACTTCAACTTATACACTATTCCCATATTACATAGTTTATCATTTTCTTCGTAGTAGTTAGGAACCCTAGAAAACAGTTTACTACCATTTATATGTACCATTTTTACCTTATTAATCCTGCACATTTCTTTAATTGATTTACTTAATTTCATCTTTGCAGAATCTTTGTTCTTTCATCATATTTTTCTTTCTTATCTAATCATTTTATTAACTGGCCATTCCTATTCTTATTTCTAAAAAAAACCTTTCAAATTCGATGCATTATGTATTATGAATGATATGCTGCATCATTGTTATGATGAATTGGATGTATTATGTATTATTATGTTATATTGATACTCTGCTAGGGTATTTGTATACATTAACGGATTCTGTGAATGTGGGTTGGACGTTTGTTCCAGCCTTCTTAACCTGAAGAAGATCGGCAAAGATTAGCTAATCGAAATATTGTAAGTAATGAAGTAGTTTATAATTTATATCGTTTTAGAGATAGTTTAGGTATCACATTACTTACATCTGGTAATGTTTTTCTTGTTAAAACTTTCTGAGATTGTAAAACTAATAATTTAACAACGGATTACTGATTTAGAGAAACATAATTATAATATAAACTTATATGAAAACATTGAAGTGAGTAAAATTTGTGTTTCTAAAAGTTTCATTAAAACTTAATTTAGAAACACAAAACTAAATAAATTATTTCTTTTTATTAATAATTGGTTTTTCTTTAATCATCAAAATTAACTAACAGCTCTTTGAATTTAAAAGAGCGCGGGGGATGATGAACCTTGGAAAATCTTGTAAATAAAAAAAAAAAAATCCTCCCACTCTTTGAACTAGAGTGATAGCCTGAGAGAAGTAAATTTTTATGAAGTTTTTGTTTTGTTTGGTTTTCATTTCTTTCTTATCTTCTTTTTTTTTATTTTCTTTTAGATATTTATTTCCTTTCTAATTAATCTCTTTTTATCCTTCATAAAAACATAATTGCGTAGCGAAAAGAGACTAAGACGGGGGTGGAAATGACTTTTCCGAACAGACTGAAATGACCAACTCATAAAGGAAATTACTACACATAAAAAGTGTGTGATTAGAAGCTTTGAGGGTGGAAGGGGATAACGAAAGTCGAACGATTTAAAAAAAAAAAATGAAATGTCTTTCATTGAAAATACGACTTCTCTCTGTATTAATGCTCATTAGAAATACCCATCCATTGTGAAAAGTCTTGTTCCGTTCTTAAATGCTAGACTTAGAACCCGTTTCAAAGAAAGGAAACTGAGTAACTCCAGTGGGAGACGGGTTTAGACTTCATTCCTCAAATGTAGATTCTTCCATCAGTGTCTGAAAGTAAGCCTCATTGGTTACAATGCTTGAATGACGGAGTTTACAGCAGTTCAAAAGGTAAATTTGTTTCGTGAAGATGTAAGGAACATCGCGCACCGTTACTACCTTGTTGTTCTTTTCACTTGAGATCTTAAATAAACAAAACAGAATTAGCTCAGCAAAAAATTTAACAGAAAGAGAAGAGGAGCTGCCTAAAGATATTTCTCTAACGGGAAACGAAAGAAAGCTTACTATCTTTCATTCTTATCGTTTTGGAGATCTTTAAATGAAACTATACATTTCGTGCTAAAAGTAATTGGTAGAAATTTTGATTAAAAAATCTACACTCTAAAATTTCTCTAGTCATTGACAAATAAGCTTTACAGCACTGGTATCTTTAAGAGGCTGAAGTTACCATACATATAATGAACGTTTCATTTATTATATCCAGGTGAGGTCTGGTGAAAAGGATCACCAAGCGATGTCTGATGGGCCAAATTATTTGGCGGCCATCACAGTGGCATCAAGAACTTTGCAGTAGATGCTCTGAAACCGGTTGCTCCAGAATTCGGTCAAAAAAAATAATCCTTAGTCTCCCTCTGATCATATTTATATAGTAATGCGTCTGCTTATATAAATTCTTTATTATGGTGATACAATAAACTTAAATGCTGTTATTATTGTATTACTAGAATGCTTAACACTACTCTGAAGTTGAATTATTACCGATTATAAATATCCACAACAAATTTCAGCTTTCATGATTTTTTGATTTTTTGTTTTAACTTGATGTGCATTGCTTCTTGAGATGTAGCAGCTACCATAAAAGAGATTGGTACCGGATAAGAAAAATGTATGTTGGGATGAACAGAAAAATAAAATATCTAAAATTCATAAAATATTGAATTTGTTTTTGCAAACTGGGAACCACTAATTACTAAAGAAACACTACAAAATATCAGTTCTATCATCAGTCTAAAACAATGAATATAAAATAAATAAATAAATTTATTTATTTATTTATTTATCTGCTTAACCTTATAAGGTAACTTTGAAATTTAGAACAATTTAAGGGAAATGAAGCGCAGAGAAAATATAAGATGACCGCCCAGCGTTTCTGTCATGAGATCTACAGGATTGAAAACTTTTTCTTAAACCTGCCAGTAAAAGATGGAAAAGAAAGGAAAAATATTGGTCTTTACAAGAGCTGTATTGGAAATCCTTTTGGAACTATATATATTTATAATTGTGAAAAACAATAAAGAATGATATCGATAACAGAATATACTATTTATTAGACTACGGGTATTGAACAATGATTATATTCTTTACTTGCTGCTGATCACAAAAGAAAAGGAAAATAAATAATCTCGCGGAATGAAATTCCTTATTACTTATCTATATGATGAATCTATATTTTAGTTACTGGTATAAATAAGGATGAGAAATTTCAATGTTCAGTTCTAACAGATTTAAAAGGAAACATATTTATACACTAGTATTTGTAGGTAATAGCCTTTTAATGTTGCAAAATTACAGAAATTTCGGTATTTTCACAGTTTTATCCAAATTAATGCCAAAACCTTGAGTAACGATTTAGTGACAATCTTCCTAATTCTTTAGGAATTAGGGCTGTTGAGGTTTACAATATATAGGTAACGTCAGATTAGACTGCTTCCCATAAATTTTAGCAGTGGAAAAATAGAAGGTTTCGGGGCTCTGAAGAGTTGGGCTAAATAAATCTGTATCGCAACATGCAGGTCCTGAGGTTGAGGGAGGTCTAGGCTTCCAGCGATTCTCGAACAACGGGACCAGTTGAAGTCGGATGATCAGTCTGATCACCTTTAACCTAGAGTAAGAAACCAGGTACCCATTATACGGCTGGGTGAACCCTAGGGTCTGTCTGGAGGAGAAATAACAGTGAAACAAAATCCGCGACTATCGTCGGGAACTGAACCAGGGCCCCTCCTGTCCGCAGTAACTCTACGCCTAAACCACTGAACTACCGGACCTCAGAACATTTTGGGCCTTTAAAGAAAAAGACATAGCAGTTTGGGATTTCTTCACAAATGAAATTGCGTTTCTCAGCCACATATAAAATAGCTCTCACCCAATTTCGTATTCGGCTAATGTAGGGTTCGCTTATTCTATACATGTGTTAATGAGATGCTTTCATACGCCGAGGGCTTCATTCACTGTGAACTACAAAACAGGGCATTTGCCTGCGTGGTTTAATTTTAAGTTCATAGCTTTTTCTCTATTCCGAATGGGTCAACACATTACAGACTATCTGACGTGTTGTGTAACATGGTAGTTATTTAGACTTTCATTATTTTAAACTATAGCATCTTGCAAAATAAGCATTTTTATAAGAATTTAGGACAAGACAAACAAAACTTTAAAATAAGCTTAGAAAATGTATGTAGAACAGAAAATACTTGTATTTTTAGAATGTATTATTTTATCAAATTATTATTACAAAACGTAACAGTTAAAATGTTATCATCAGAGGTTGTCTAAGTAATCCAATTTAATAACCCTTCTTCAATCGAAATGTTTTTTGTAAAATTACATAATACAAAATTTCGTATATTCAAACCAACAGGGACAGAGTTTTAGTTTCATGGGACAGATGGAGAAACAGGATGATGAAGATATGAAGAGGAACCATGATATGGCAAGCAAAGTAAGTAAAGAAATGGTGAGATGGAAAAATTCCACTAAAAAAAGCTATTAAAAAGATTTTTCAAAAGATATTTCAAAATAGAGGTATGCCAAATACCTCGAGCGTTACAATAAATAAATACAGAAACCTGATTGGTTTTTATCTTATATCAATTAAAAAGAGTTACTACTTAATTAAAGGAAACATGAAGGCTAATGAACTAAAGCATAAAAGAGATCAAGTTCCATAGATATGCAGAGAAAGCAACTGGAAAAGTGACAAAAGATAATTCGAATTTGTTTTTGCTATTCTAAAATATATCTATTTTATTTCAAAATTATTTTACTGTTTCTAAATTATTACATTATTTCTATATTGCATTTAGAATTTCTAATAGAGGAAGGGGAAAGAATGAATGAGTTCTACAAGTTAAAAATAACTGAACATTCTGTAACACAGGAAAATATCAAAAGCAAATATCAGTAAAACACGGGGCTTTGCTAAATAATGCTTCTAACTTATTACAGGCCATACATTATAGAAAGACACTCACACCTCTACCTTAAATTCTTCAAGTATATATTGTTTATTATTTTCACTAATTCTTTTCCAATTGATTTTGAAAAATTTGTGAATTATGTTCATTAAAAAGTCCTTTTCAAGAATTCAAGCAGCTGCTGTTTCGTGATTTTGCCACTCGTCAGCGGAGTTTTTTTTTATAAAAAAAAGCGTGAAATTGCCTTCTACAGTTGATTATGCCAATGGTGTAGGCAAAAGAGACCGGGTTTGAATTTCGAATCCAGTAGAATTATTCAAAAAGGAATACTGAATAAAACAATGAGAATAGGAAATATCCATATATAATACGAATGTGATAGTTATTATTAGAAATAAAAACAACAACATCTTTTCTTCTTCTTAAACATAGCTATATTTCGCAGATGACACTTGATCTGCTTCTTCAGGCTTACTGATACAAAGAATGTTCTTCATAAAAACATCAAATCATATATGGTAATCATACATTGTAATTATAATTAGAAACAATATAGAATCATTCACGTAAAATATCATTTACATAGTAAGTATTAT
>JAFIDM010102402.1:6228-17401 GCA_023159025.1 Thereuonema tuberculata | reverse complement strand
ACTTTAATATAGTCGGACCTCTATTTAACGAACCTCTATTTTGCGAATTTCTCTATTTTGCGAACTTTTGTTTGGAACCAAGAACATTTTGCTATTTTCTTCGTAAAATAACCTCCAAACAGCGAAGTGCATTTTCTATTTAACGAACATTTTCGTGGTATCTATTTTTTTTTTCGCCTTGAAATGTTATTATTATTAATATTCCCTTAGAAGAAATGAAAGAAATGTGGATACAGCTGAGGGAAAAAGAAGAAATTAACGATTACGTGCTGATTGATGATTATCTTTCACTTGATTTTGAAGTTGAGACCTCGGAAACACTAACTGAATCGGATATTTTGGACAGTGTGAAAATAAAAACTATACAGCTATGAATTGCGATGAAGATGAAGATGATGAAATGGAAATGATCATGATGCAGAAATCAAAAAAACCTTCGTATGATGAAATGCTAAAATCATTTGAAACAATTCGACGAGGATTAGAATTTGAAGAAAATACGCCTGGAGGGGTTTTTGGTGCATTGCAAAGATGCGGGACGTATTATGAGCGAAAACACTTTTTCAAAAAAAAAAAAAAAACTCGGACAAAATTAACAGACTTTATTGGTAAAATTTAATTACCCATATGGTAATGTATGGTAATGCAAGCATGGTAATGTATGCTTTATGTCATTAAAATTATTTTACGTTTATTAATAATATTTATTGTTTATGTATTTTAAATCTGTTTTATGTAGTTTAAAGTAATTTTAAAAGGTTAATCTCTATTTAACGAATTTTCCATATAACGAACTTTTTTTCGGGATTTAGCGACTTCGTTAAATAGAGGTCCGACTGTATATAATGGAAATGTTGGGTCTTCCTGCAATTCAGTGTAATGTTCTTTGTCTTGAACCAAAATATCTAATTTAGAAACATATTCATCCTTATCCATAATAATCATCTGGTTACTTTTGTCTGATTTCGAAATATATAACTTTTTGTCGTTACCAATTTGTCTCAAAATTTCTAATTCTTCATTATTTATATTTGTAACTGTCTTTCTTGTTTCTCTTTGAAATTTCTCTATTTCTTCTAAAAAATTCTGTTAATCTTGGTCTTTTAACTTTTCAGTTACCTCATTCAAAATAGCCAGAGTTTTTATGTCCAAATTGTCCTCTTTTTCTATAATGAAATCTAAACCCTTGTTGAGTAAGTTCATTTCTTTATTGCTAAATCTTCTATGACTTAAGGTTTACTGCATATTTAGTATCCTCTTCATACTTTATCCTATTTTTAGTTTTCTTTATTTTTCTGTTTTTTGCCTTTCTTTTTTCACCAATATATTTTTTATAATTCCAATACATTATTACCTTTTCATACTCTTCATACTTCATATTTCTTTTCAAACTCTTGTTTTGGTTTTCCTCTTCGTTTAGCAGTTTTCCTAAGTATTCATTAGTACCTTTTATTTGATCCTCAATTAGATTTCTTTCAGCTTCTTTCTTTATTTCCCATGTGTTCTTCGTTTCTATTAATACGGGATTATTAATACGTAGAGGTTTGGGAGTTATGTCTTCCAAAATACATCTTTGGGCGAAATTCAGATGCTCTTCCCATCTCGCCAATTTCACGACTTTTCTCTGATGCTGTATTATTTGACTATATACAAACAAACCATACTTCTTCCTTAAATCTTCTCTTTTATAATAAATATTATTAAACATCATCCACCAGAAAATAAATGTCATAAACATAAACATGTTATAAACATTTTATTTATTATAAAAGAGAAGATTTAAGGAAGAAGTATGGTTTGTTTATATTTTTTTATTGGTTGATTTCATATGGATTGACTCACAATCATTTAAAAATAAATCAAGTAATGAAACAAATTTCGAATAAATAATGCCAACCTTAGATTGCTTTTTAAAATATGATAATTCTATGTTCACAAATTCTGCAATGCAATAAGTAAGTAACTTTTCAAAAAACGGAATTTAGAAATCCGTGATCCGGAGTACAATATTCAAGCAATCAATCAAGCTGCTGCAAAGAAAGCAACAAACAAAAAAAGGAAGGGGAATTAATATTATAATGTACATTCTATTTTCAAATACATGAAGTTTATAAGTATTTCAAAATTAGATTGAAATTATCTTTGTTTTCTTGTGTTCACAAGCATGTAATTACTCTATGACATTATTTTTTTTTTTTGAACAAATATTGATCATAGAAAATGAAGACATGAAAATTAAGGTAATGTCAAGAGTAGCAATACTTATACTAGTAATGTTTTTGGTAATGGATTTTTTTTATTTTTTTTTTGGGGGGGGGGGGAAATAAAATAGAGTTGCTATTAAATTTGTTTGTACAGGAATGTATATTTTGGAATGGCAATTATGTATAGAGATTCAGCTGTAAATATAATTGTAAATATTTTTATAAATTAATTGTAAATATTTTTATAAATTAATTGTAAATAAATTATATTATTATTGTGGAATGTAAGTAGATATTTAGCCTATTTATAAAGTAGTATTTCAATAAGAAAGGTAATTTAAAAATTTTATGTTTTTCACTTTGTAACGGTACACCATCTGAAATATTACATTAAAAATATATTTATATTGTATTTTGTATATATTAAATTCTTTCTACTGAAAACTTTTATTAGTAGAATAATATTCCTGTTTCTTTAACATTCTATAATGATGGAAGAAATTTCTGTCTAAATCACTAAAGTGATATTACAAAAATATTACACAAATATTTTCATTTTGTATTTTGTTGTTAATTTATCTTTACAAATTTGTGTCGAACTAACACAAAACTCTCATTGTCTACTTACAATTTTTTTCATTTACTATCACGCAGTTTTCATTACGATTACCATTTATATTTATTAAACTATTTGTATGTTTTTAGATCTTAAAAAGATATACCAAAATCTATATTTTATTTAAAAATAGTGCGCGCGCGAGCTTACGTCCCCAAAAATTGGATTTGTGCAAGAATTGAGTTTATCATGCACGTTACAACGCAACAGGAGTATTGTTGCATGGTTAACTCAACTGGGGAAATTTCCGACTGCTACAAATGGATTTCAATAATTTTTGGCATGTATTGTTAAAAAATTTAAACTTAAACTATTTTTAGTTTTCGTTATTAGGATACTGGATGTAATTTTATTTTTTGAATAAATAATGTTTTTCCCATTACAAAATAGAAGGAAAAAATATATTTTTATTTGAATATATAACAAAGAGCTTTACTATAATGAAAATAATGATATTTTTATGCTTTATGCAAAACGGAAAAGTTTTTGAGAAATTATTCAGTATTTTTTTTTCCCCTCTAGATTTAAATGTTCGTAAATGTTTTGTTGATAGAATAACAATTTTTTTTTTATATAAAGACTTTTGCAAGTTTTGCAAATAGGACTTTTCTTTTGCAAGCTTTTGCCAGTAAGATTTTGTGAATAAGAATTTTCAAATTTGGTAATTATGGGATTTTGGCTGAATTAATATTATAATGTACATTCTATTTTCAAATACATGAACTTAATAAGTTAATTTTCGTATCTGTTGAATACAAAGCATAGACTTTTATTCAATTTCAGAATAAATTAATTAAATTCGCGTTACTAGTCTGAATCATAAATATATTTCTTATAATATGCTCTAATGAAATACGATGCTTAATTTAGAATTTAGAATTTTTATTAATTTTAATATTAAAACGTTTGATTATATTTTAATTGGTTGCCAATTTAATAATTCTGAAAATATATATTTAGCAGAAAAAAAAAAAAAGGACTTGGAAGAACTTGGGAGTAACTTTTCAACTGACAAATTCTCGAAAAGAGGGGAAAGGAAAAGCGCCTTCGGCTGAGAAATTCCTCTTTTACTTCCTTTGACAATTCCTAGAACATCCGAAATCGGTCAACTGAAACTCAACCCCTTCAAAGAAAGTCCATTAGAATATAATCCCTGTTAGTCAATTAGAATAGTAATAATTAAAGGGAGGGAAAAGAGATTATCTGTAGGGGAGTAATTCATCTCCCCTTCCGAAAGCACGTAGCGCCATCTATGAATAGAAATAGGTAATTGCAGGCAAAGTCAGTTTCTCCTTAATGGGAGTGAAAAACTGACGTCAAGCCAATTAAAAAGAAGATTAGGCTTATCTCACTGAATTCAGCGCGGGTTCTATGATTTACATAGGCTTCTTTTTTTTTTTTTTTAATTCATCATCCTCAAAGGAACGAGGACATTTCCAGAAAAGACCTACAAAGACTGACCTTTCGATAGTCTTCCAGTCTCTATGAAGAGTAAAGATTCTAATTTGTAGATTCTGTGACATCTTACAAAGATCCTTTCAGTCTTATTACGGAATTGCAGTTTATAATCGAATCACAGAAAATTCAATGATTACGGCAAATAAATCGAAATTATTTTGAAGGAAAAAAAATCTTTTATACCTTGACCCCTTATCAAATCATCGAAGGACTAAACAAAGTTAACAGCAAGATCAACTCTATTTCTCTATTTAGGAAATGTCGAAAGGTCGCAGGAGACTCCTCCAGGATAAAAATGAAGGTCCTCCATCCACTGAGGATCTACATTTATATAATCGTATGTACAGCTTTAAGAGAAAATTTCAAGATCATTAACCTTGAATTAAAGAAGAAAAAAAAAGGAAAGTAGGTATTGGTGATTAACAATTTGAATTAAAGCTATAATTCTCCAATTACTTCATAAAATCACTTTTCAATATTGAATGTGGTTTTTTTCCTTATAGTAATGTCATCAAGAATTTTCTTTAAAATAGTATTTTTTTTTCTTTAGTTTTTAATCTAAGTAAAAATCATATATATAATTCAGTGAGAATGAAGCCTCATAACGTAATTATATAAAATTTATTGAACAAAGACTCTATTCAGTATTAACTGCAAAGTTTTAATCAGTTCATGAATGCTGCTACTGAATAAAAAAACTCAACGTACATAATTGCTGCCTGATTTTTCTACTGACGCCGCTTACCTTTCCAACAGGAAAAAGGGTTCAATGGCTTTTTCTTGTTGAATAGTTCGGCGAGTTCATGGCTCTTGAAGTGTTTTTATCTATTTCATTGCAAGAAACTGTCAAGTTTTAGGAAGAAAGTTACTGAGTAGTTGTCCAACGTGGCATACGCTGAAACGACTGAAGTAACAAGGTTTTCTTAAAGAGGATGAATAAAAGAGACAATAAAAATCAATCTGCCCGCCATTGGACAGCGAAAAGAATAGGCTTAGGTAATGATCTGCTTTCTCAGTGAAAACAAACGGACGTTGTGGGAGAAACCGCTTTAAATCTGTGGTTTTCCTTTCAAGTGATTTTTTTTTTAAAAAAACAAAAACAAAAAACAACAATAATAAAGAAACGCCATGAGGAATGAATGGATTCAAGGCCACTCACTGTGAGACTTTTCCCCCCCTCGCTATGAATTTCAGGGAATTCTGTCGGAGTTAAACAAGATGAGCTGAGAAAGAATCAAGACGCGAGTCTACAACGGTAATCCAAGTTCATGATGTGAATCGTAATGCTCACTTAGATACAATTAAGAAGAAGTAATTTAAAATAGTCGTAGCATATCATACTTGACGGTGATTCGTAATTTATAATTTACTCCGCTAAATAAGGACTTGTAAATAAATAAATTGAAACTCAACTACAAGGCAAATATTATAAATGGTTAAAAACGACTAATTTTAGTTTAGAATTGATGTAACGAAACCGAATACAATCTAAAAACTTTATCATTCCCGGCTAAAACAATTACTTTCCCAAAGATTTTTTTTTTTTTTTAGTTTCTGCGCAGATCTTCTCCAGTGACATCATTTCCAATGTCCAATCAGTGATATCCCAAGAGCTATTATATGTTATTTAATAAAAGTGAAACGGTTGATGGCTAAGCAAACTGCCTCTTCTCAGGTAATTGAAGGGAAGATCAGAGCCAAGGAAAAGTGTTACTCACCAGTGATGGATCATCGTGTTGTGTGATGCAGCTTTCGCTTTCGTTGGCCTCAGGCATCGTCCTGCCAACGGGGTCACCTGGCAATATGGGTCATCACGTGAAATCATCTTCTTTATTTTGGCTTTTTTTGAAAGATTTTTAGACCCATCACGTTTACTTTGAAACATTACAGAATTAAGGACAGGCTGTAAGGAAATTTCCGACGCTGTATTTATTAAAACACTCACTGGACTTGCTATTTTTCTGATTCAAATGGCTTTCTAGGGCTGAACTAGGGCTGTCTGAATCCGTAAAATTTTGAATTTACGGAAAGCAAGGATCCCCTCTGATGTTATTTTATTTAAGATATTTAAATTATAAACGCAGCTAATGCTATTAAATAAATTGTCATTTGTGACTCTAATCAATTTATTATCAAATGTTATCATTTTCGTAAAATGAGAGCAATTCAGGAAAACTGTAAAAGCAGTCACTGAAATTTCCGACGCTGAATGTTGTCATCTTCTTTTCTTTCTTTCTTTTTTTTTACGATCACATTAATTTCATAAAAATAATGCTTTTTTTAACGACACTGCTAGTCTCTCAACGTTTATTTATTCACTTCCTTACAATAATAGAAAAATATCAATTTCAAAGCAATCGCCTTAGAATTGGAAGAAAACTAATTTTTTCCAAAAATATAACTTTTTATTACTTATCTTTCGAATGAAGAAAAAGATAGATTTTAAAAATTTTCGCAGATGAGATTTCATTCTGAGATTACGATCTCATTTCAATCAGATGTATAGTATTATTCTACCAATTGTATTGAATAACTCTACAGTGGCGCAAATAATTAAATACTAGACAATAAAACACAGATAAATAATAGCTATGGAAGTATTTTCATTTTCGGCGTGGGATGACTTCAGGCACGTATCTAGGATTCTGCTTCGGGGAAGGGGAGCGAGTTAAAGAAAAATACTAAGTATTGTATAGTTCGGGTTCGATATCCACGAAGAGAACATTTTTTTTATTTTTATTATTATTATAGATAACTCACTACCTACGCAAGATATAAGGATAATAGAAAGGTTGAAGCTGCCTTTGAAACTCGGTGGGTCGTCGGAGGGTCAGCCAAAAACCCGTGAACTATATTTTGTAAATGGGAAAATGTCAGCTCAACTTTGGCTGTTAATGAGTGGCCAGAATGTAATTAGGAACCTCGACCCTAATAAGTATATAGCTTGCGTTGTTGTCGGAATGATACTTGCGTTTTAACGTATGCAATCTCTTCGATGACAACGCATGATTGGCTTAAATAATAATAATATTTTTTTTAATAAATAATAATAATAATAATAACCATGCTTCAAGTTAATGATTGGTTAGGAACAAAATGCATTTAATAAATATTTTTAATAGTAATTGAAAACATGTGAAGTGACAAACATTATCATCATTATTATTACTATTATTTTCAATTAAAAATATAAACTAATATTCCGCAACCTCAACAATTAGTAGAGCTACATTAAAATTCACTGTTACGGAAGGAAAGAATATATCAATGTCAGCCAACTACAGAAATCTTAAAATGGACGAATAATTGAACTATTCTCACTATCAAATACAAATTGTGATATCCATTGCCGGTCACATGATTTGACTAATTCTTCACGTTACGATAATGTCACTTGGCCAAAAGTGGCAGTACAGTGATTTTGTACAACACTACAACAATTCACAGAAAACGCTTAATTCGTTTAATAGAATCTAATATCCAATACAAACTAGTTAAATCAATTGCGAGGCATCGACGGATTGGTTGCTAAAGCGATCAGGGGCAAAGCCCCTACCAAATAATTTAAAATGACAGAATGAAAGAGTTTACGAGGATGGTCACTGACCATTACTGACCTTTGATTCCTTTTACGCAAAATCAACAATCTTCTATTGTGATAAATTCGAGTATCTGCAAACAGAAAAGAGAATGGAAACATGTCTATTCAAATAAAGGAAAGAAGAGATATGGGAAGATGATAATGATTCACCATGAACACTGGAATGAAGACTACCTTGAGGCGGAAAAATCAAAGAAACAATAACGAGCATGGTTTAAAACTGACCAAAACCTGGGAGAATTGCGAATGACTGGTGTTTTTCTTTTTCTCATCTTTCTTTCTTTTTTTTTATTTTATTCGATTTTTTTTTTGTCTGTGCATTTCTTTTTATGCTTCGCAAAAATGCCTTCGAACCCGGAAAAATTCGGGCTAAGGTCAGTTGAAACGAAAATACTGCTATGAATTTTTGATGCTCAATAAATGGCTTAGGGAGCCATTGTGTTGATCAAAGACTGAACAGCTAAGATTTTTATATTCACGAAAGCAGAGGCATTTTTAAAATTTCGAATTTAAATGTTCAAATGATTATTCAGTGAAATTTGAAAAAAGAATACTCTGCATCCGTTATGTAAGAAAATTTATTCTTGGTTTAACTACGCGTTTATCATGATATCCAAGGTTAAGCCTCGTAACTTCAGTAAACAGTCATAGACGGAATTCGCATATTCGTAAATTTCTTTATTTTCAAGTATTTTATTTTTTTTATTTTTTTTTTATTTTTTTTGTGAAACCCTCATAATTATTTACCAAAATGAATGGCCACAATTTTTATTGCTGAAAATTTGTTACTTGCTTCAAAAACTATCTCAAATTGTTTTTAATTACATAAGTTAAAAAAAAAAATGAAAAATCTTCAAAATATAGATAGATTTTAAGTAGTAGTTATTCAAATTTACCACATTTTTATAAAACACATGGGTTATAAAAATCTGGTAATTCCAAACAAACTTATAAGAATAACTATAAGAATAAAGATAAAAAATTGCAAAATAGGTCTTCTCACAAATCTTCAAATGTCAGTCAATGAATTCTGTTAATTAAACCTGTTTGGATTTCCTCTTTTTTTTCTTATGTGCATTTCTTTCATCTATAGTCTCGAAAGTAATCCGCCATCATATTTATATTCCATCTACATGGATAGCTTTTCCATATCCTTAATGTCCTGATGAAATCTTTCACCCTGCTCTTCACTAACATAACTAAAATGTTCCGGAAAATACTCAATATGCGAGTGAGAAAGTGAACTTTTACACTAGGGCGACCAGATTTTGAAAATAAAAATATGGGGCACTTTAATGAAGCGGATAAAATCAGCCTATGTTCAGATGTTTCACCCTTTATAGCTTATAAAGAGTGAATTTTATCATTGTTACATCATTATTTTTAAATGTTTCAAATATGAAACAATTTTCGAGATCAATCTAGTGGCCATTCATATACTGATTACAACGTTGTAATGATACAATTTCATTTTCTCGTGTAATTTCGTAAAATTGTTTGTAAATATGATTATTTGCAATTACATAATCGTAAAAAGTGTGTGTTTCTTTAGGTTGAATTGTAATGGATACTTCAAGCGCTAATATGAACCCTATAAGACATTTCTGCTCGTAATAACTAATCAATCCAAAATCTAAACGCGAGCATAATATCCATTGTTGGAAACCTGTTCATAACTTTATAGAAACGCTCGACGAATGATTCAACATTGCACTGCAGAATCACTCAATGCAGATGATTAAAATGAAAATATCTTTACCTTTTCACAGTTTCTCACGTTCTCAAAGGCTGAAAATAAAACTAAGAAATGCGGATAAATAGTTATCTTAAAATTGCATTAAAATACGGGACAGTTTTGTGTCCCGTATTAAATTTATCGGGACAGCAGGACACAACCTCAAAAAAACGGAACAGTCCTGCAAAATATGGGAAGTCGGATCACCCTATTTTACACTCCTATTGCAACCCATCATCTTGAAGTTATCCAAACAGTTTTTTCACTAATATTTTATAGATAGGATCCTTTTTAGCGACTCATTTGAGAGCTATGTGATAGCGATCAAAATCGGTAACTACTGCGTTTATCCTGTCCGTCTGTGTCTGTCTACCCCTAACAACTCCCGAACGGAAGGTCGGAACTACAAACAGATTTCACCATCGTCTTCAGAGGCCAAAACACTGTAGGAATGGGGTATTTTCAGGGGCCAATGCCCTCCTACATTCGAGATATTTGACATTGTTTTCATTGGATTTCCGCTTTAGCTTAAATGTTAGAAATGCAACCATCTAAACCATCAGCTATAGCTTGATGGTTAAGGTTTCGAACTCAAATACTGTAGGTTCGAATCAGTATATCTTACTTTTTTTTTTTTTTTTTTAATTTTTCGCGTGTTTTTTTTTTTCTCTTTTATTATTTTTCTAACTTTTTTTATTTTTTTTCCTAGCTTTTTTTTTTTATTTTTCCTTACGTTATTGTACTTCCCTTTTTTATTATTATTTTTATTTTTATTTTATTTTTATGGGTCGCCATTAAATTTATACTTTAGCACAAAATTATATTCACTTGTTTGTTTCCCAGAAAGTTTTGAACTACAGTCCTAAATGATACCACGAGTATTTTTCAATTTGGTTCATGTTCTGAAATTCTGCATCTTGCATGAGCTTCTGTATTTGGAGATCCACAGAAACTCTCGTTTCAAGAGAAATTTTAAAAAATTTCGCTGTTAGGTACGGAACACATTATTAGCGAGAGCCGAAGTCAACTGCTTAATGATGCTTTATATGTAGAGGGGTATGAGCACTTTTTTTCCATCTACAGGAGGTTCGTTTACAATATTTTTTTGAACCAGGGATCTCCTCTTTTTAACTGTTGTCTCCCAATGCTTATGTTTAGCACGATTATCTCACTCACAAATAAAGCAGGGTATTGTACCCTGACTGAAGTCCCAGTAGCATGTCGATCACTTCAAATCGAATAACAGTATCCTAACACAAGGCGGGCATTGGAATGCGTACGACAGTGGGCACATGCACTTGACGTTAGGACGAGCACCTCGTGACATTGAACGCGCTTTAGTGACCGTGCGATAATTCACAATGGCAGGCAGGAATGTGATGCGTTCCGCTTGACGTTAAAGCAACGTGTGTCTATTATTAAGTTTATTTCTGAGTTGAAGGGCAAAATCTCTGCAGCAAGACAGTTATTTGATTTTGAATATGTTTTTCTCCAAAAGGGGCCGTTCAAGTATTACGTAAGCATTCAAAGAGGAGGGAGGGGGCTCAAGCTTTGCTTAT
>JAFIDM010102401.1:11608-34323 GCA_023159025.1 Thereuonema tuberculata | reverse complement strand
GTAATTGTGTCTTATAATCCGAATTTGTAATGGAAGTGGCTTATGGAAGTGGCGTTCACATGAAGCAGCTGTTGGGGAATGCTCAAAATTCTGACTGCAACCGTAGACAGTTCTCTTGTACTGCAATAACCTTTCCACCAAGTCGTTAAAGTATTTTACTGGCAGCTTTCTAAATAATGTCTCTGCTCCAGAGCTTTTGTTTTGCCCGGTATTTTGTTTTGCCATTACTGTCACTTCATTTATATCAGGAGTGTTTTTAGCAACTTTGATTAATGTTTCAATAGCTGTCATTAAATCACTTTCTGACAAATTTTGTCCACAATATCGTGGATCCAAAAGTTTTGCAGCTAAGTGCACGGAGTGAAAACAGAAATCGTATCTGTTACTTGAAAACGATTAAACAAACTTTTCTTCTTCTTTGGTCAGGAGTGATAAAAGATAACATCATCGCACTTCTTTTTCCATAGTAATGCATTTTTTGGCAAACTCCATCTTCAGTTTTTTATGAACTTTTGTAAGAGGTTCGTGACATAAGTTTTCCATAAAGAACCTTTTTCTCTTTTTGTAAAACATGTCGAACAGTTCGAACACTGCATCGTAAGTTTAATTCCCGTTTAATTTCCGTTGATGTTTGTTTTTTGGAGCAAGCTCGCCTTATTATCATTCTTTTCACACGCACAGAAACAGAAGATGGTCTACCTATACGTCTTTGCCGTCCATATTTTTCGGGATTTTTAAGAAAATTATAAATAACCGCTCTCGATCTATTCAGCTTTGTCGAAATTTGATGTACAGTAAGTCCTGAACTTTTAAAAGCAACCACTTTCCCTTTCTAAAACTCCGAAAGTTTCGTACCTAGTGGCATGATTAAAAAAATAGAATACGACGTTCGCAATCTCTTACTATGCTTTTATATCGTCTGGGAGTGCCGTGTGCAGAACAAAAAACATGCAAATTTTGCTTTTTAGAACACACAAATAGCATTGTCCTTATAATTTTGTCCATATCACAGGGCTGTCTAAATCCAAAATACATTTTATGAATATGAATTTCCCATATATTTCCATAAAAACTAATAAAAAATGCTGCATTTATCATTGGTTTCCAGCCATAAAATTTGCATAATTTTCCGGCCAACTGTAACCAAGTTTGGCGATTTTTTCCCTTGTCCTTATAATTTTGACCACCACTGTATACATTTAGAAACCTATACATTAGGGTGTCCCTTATATGGGTGAAAATTTTTTTTTTTTTTTAATATTGAAACGCATACCCCCTAATTCTTTTCTATATACATAGACTAACTCAAATACAAAATTTTATCTTCCTAAGTTAATATTAACCTGTGCCGACAGGGCTTTAAAGTTTATGAGAATCTGTGTTTTTAATGCTTTCTGTCATTGAACTAGATCAGTTGAAATATTTTTATTTTATTAGAATATAAAATAAAACATCAAGTTTAAAGTTAATGTAAGGTATTTATTAATAATAAAAAAAAAAGAAAATTAGAAAATTATCGTGCAGGATATTTCATTTTGAGGGTATCTTTTTTTGCAATGTGGATACAAATATCTATGCTCTTGCACATAACGTAGCAAGAATTGCTTCTGTTCTTCTTCTGCAGTTATTGTTAGCCATGGAAATCTTGCATAAGTTTGACGGCTCTTTCAGCTGTGTCATTTACAGCTCTTAAAGAAAGAACCTTCTTTTTTGCCTCCAAATAGCCAACATCTTCTTGCCATGTAGAAACATGTGTCTGGAGGAATTCTTGATCAATTTTCAACCGAGAAAGCAAATTGATATCTTGACGGACACGAAATCATTTAATGATTTATCTGCAAGAATAAAATAAAGACATATTTTCAGTTTGAAATCTATCACGTAAAAAGAATGTAAGAAATGATGTAAGTATTCCCACTCACCACATAAATAATTAGATATCTCCTCTTTCGATGGAACGTATCTCTTTCCATAATCATATAAACTCTCTCGTTGTAAATTTACTACTATCATTTCTTTAACTTTTTCTTCAACTTTGTCATCAAACAGTGATAAAACGGCAATTTCTTCAGACAAGTACCACAGATGTTGGCTGAACTTGTTCAGAGCCTCTTGAGAGATCGACTTGTCCACTGTTTCGTATTCTTTTAGCATTTTTTAAAAAGCACAAATCTTGATTTGGCGCCTTCACTACAACCCTGCATTGAAGCCAGGTTTTACATACATAGTCACGATAAACAAACAAACATCTTGCAGTGCTCGTTTATCTTTGGTGCTCATTTTGACCTGGGATTGCAGCAAACATATTTTTAAAGAGTAAATAGCTCTCGCCATCCATCTTGCCTGGTGCATTGCTCCTGGAGGTTTAATTTTAAATTTCCTCCCATCGTCTTCTTCTAAGAAAATAATAGCTAATTCGATGAGTTCCCTGTAATCGTCATGAATAAAAGATTTTTTCAATTCTTCATTGTAGAAAGTCAATAATCCTTCAATCATTGTATCAGAAAAAAATAAATGTTGTTTAACAAAGTCGTTTTAGGTTTCAACAGCTGTAGGATTCACATTTTTCCAGTTGTCTCGAAACTTTTTGAATAGTGGAATATCAGGGCTATTGGTGATTTGGTGAATTTTTGTTTCAAAAACATATTTTAAGACCAGTTCATACACATGATGCCGGCAAGCAAATAGAAGCAATTCTTTCCCTAGTTTTTGTTCCAGACATACACAAGCTCCGTTTAAACGCCCCGTGTTAGATGCCGTTGTATCACAGCACATTATTTGTACCTTATCAGCGATATTCCAATCAAAAAGAGCATTTGCCAAAACTTTAGCTTGTTGTTGGCCAGAAGAACTCTCCAGTCTTGGTACTGCAAGAAGTTGTTCTTTCTCTGCGAATGAAGTAAGGATTGGCAAGCGCTCTTCTTTGGGACTTCTTACGTCCAATCCGGGTAATAATTTTCCATCCCAGTGAAGGGTAACTACTTCAGTATATTGTTTTGAAAATCTGATTTTATCGATTTCGCTCTATCTTTTCTACTCTGTGTGCGAATACGTTGAATAGAAGATTTGTTGATTGGGAAATCATCACAGTTAAGACCTAGTGCTTCTACTGCAGCCTGAAGTATAAAAACAGAATGCCTTACGCTTAATTGACATCTATCTAACGCTGCAACTAACTTAGAAGTGATAAAGTCTTTCCTTCCTCTTTTTGTTATAGTTCCAGAACTGATGGGTTGAGATGTCAATGGCAAAGGTTCCTCCAGACTTTCATCAGAGCTGGTAGATTGATCCTGTTGTTCTTGAGGATATAAAGAATCTTGCACTGTATGAGGTGTCGACAAACTCACAGAACACATTCGCTCGAGCCTTTTTTTCTCTTTTAGCTTTCTCTGTCTTACCCGTTCTTCTTTCTCCGCTAACTTTTTGTCTACACCCGCTAAACAACCTGGTCGTCCTGGTTCTCTTTGACGTTGTAAAAATATTTTGTCTTCCTCTATTTTCATTCGTTCCAAAGCATCAGCGTGTGCTATGTCGAATAAATTATCTAAATTATTTTGAAAATCCTTCTCACGTTGTTTATAAAAGTCTTGGTTTTTTTTTGTTTTTGTTTTTTTAATTTTTTTGCAACTTTTTCCAAGCTTGATAAAGGTCCATAAGTTTTTTCACACAGTTAGGTATAGCTCTAGTAGGTATTCTAGCTTTTTCCCAGAATATAATACACTCTCGAACAACAAGATTTGCGCTTTCACTGATACTCAATTTAACTTCGCGAATATTAAAAAATAGAACTGCAAGAACTTGGCGATTAGACGGTAACTTTGCACCTGTTATTTGATGATTAATGTCACCAACCAAGAAAATACGTTTTTTATTGCTTCGTAATTCAGGCAGCATATTTTTAATGTAAAACAATACTTGTTAATTACTCGACAATCCAAGAGCGAATAACAAAGCCACGAGCGCGCGCTGCTCCTTGCGCGCAAAGTGTATGAACGTGTTTCGATGCATGTCGGCACGGGTTGCCGTTATCCAAATAAGCTAAAAATTTATTTCCGAGTGTTTTAGGGGCTAAAGAAAAAAACTAGAACCTATGCGTTAAAAAATAAAAACTTTGAAAAATAAGGGACACCCTACTATACATGATATGCAATACAAAAAAAATTGCATATTGCATCATTTTTTTAAAAAAAAGAAGGAAAATAATTTTCTTGTTTTTATGTCTTTTATTAATATTTTTATTAGTTTAAATATAATCAGTAAGAAAATTTTTGACTTCTTATTAATTTAGGAAGACTCTAATGATATTGTTTAATTAACACAACATACTGTAATGTTAAAAAATTTTAATTAGGTTGGATTACAATAGTTATAAAAATTAATTTAATTAACGTAACAAATTGTAATACTAAAAAAGAAAAAAAAATTATTCACGAACTATTAACTATTATACAATAAATAATAATTAAAATGCTAGAAAGATTATATATTCTAATATTTATATTGTTATTTTTACATTAATATTGTACTATAGCAATACTAAATTTATATTTATTCAATCAATATTCCGTATTATATTTAATAAATCAATATTCCGTATTATATTTATTAAATATCATAATTTGCACATTTACATAATAAATTACTTTAATTTGTATATTATCTGTAAAAACTTTAAAGTAAATGTTCTACAGAACTTACAGACAGAACCTATAAATAAAGATATCTCGTATGACTGAATTTGTAAATTTATTGAAATAAAAATAAAATAAAATAAAATAAAGTACGATTGTAGTACCTGCGAATAAACTACATATGTATAATAAGTGATGAGCCACTCAGGATAGTCATTACTTAAAAGAATGTTTCTAATGTTATTCACTTCATGGTTAAACGTCTCCTCAGTGCTGGAAAGACGAAACGCTCTAAACATTAACATGGAAATTAAATTAACTTTAAATGATAAAGGCCCATAACAGACTTAAATCAGCATGATTCCCGAAAATGTTGGTTTCCTGTATACTTCAGTAGACACCTTATCACCTCTCACTATAAGTACATCCAAGAATGGGATACGATCATTCACATCTTGCTCAATTTCGAATACAATGTCCTATAATACATCCAATATTCCTAATTGTATTGATTTATCACAGTAACAAATTACATCGTCCAGTATCTCCTATAATAACGTAATTATATTTGATCCACCTCCAACAATGCAACAACAGTGTCTTCAATAAATGTCATTACCCATTCGTCGATTACAGAGGAGGCCTTTAGACCCATGACACAACCAACCGTCTGTCGATATATTTTATGGTTGAAAGAAAAGGATTGTATTTGCCCAAGAGCCGATATTAAAGGGACTAATTTCTTAGTCATTTTGCTGAGCAAAGTATTATGGTTGCTTACGAATAATACGATCTATTATATTAAACAAAAAACTCTATATCTCCACCACACGTAGTTAATTAAAAAAACTTTTCGGAATTTTCGGGATGATAATACGCCATCCCTTCTTCAAGCGAAATGAACAATAAATTATTTCTTTGGAATAACCAAAAATACAAAATAGTGATAATTTATTGTTCATTTCGCTTGAAGAAGGGATGGCGCATTATCATCCCGAAAATTCAGAAAAGTTTTTTAAATAAACTACGTGTTATGGAGATATGGAGTTTTTCGTTTAATATAGTAAGATGAAAAGGAAGAAGTTAAAAGAAGAATTTGGAAATTTTGTAATATGATCTATTGCCTTCACAATTAAATCCATTGATATAGACGTAAATAAAGATTTAACATCAAGCGAGAAAAACGCGTATCGCTTTTGGAGCCTTATATTTCTAACATCCTTCACAAGTTAGAATTTTTAATGGCATATCTATTACACACATTCAAGCGCAACATTTTATCATATATTAACTTGGAGATCAGTTATGTGGCGGTTCCCTTGCAATTGATGATAGGACGGACCGGATGAAATCCATTAACATCGGAGGGGGGGGGTTGTGAATCTTAAGCAATACTCTAAGCATAGGAACTCTTAATGCACTATCTTTCAATCTCTCAGACGTCTGATTATCAATGTCTCCGTTTATAAATAACTTAAGAATGAATTTCCGATTGAAATTCAATACGTTCTATTTTTTCACATGTGAAAAATTCAACCTCTCTAGTGTCATTTAAGAATTTATCCACCATCCTGTTGTATCTTTCATTAGTGAGTATCTCAGGATTATTTTCTTTGTCAGAATTGACTAATAAAATATTCTTATTTAATTTTAATTCTCGCAGAGCATTAATTTCCAACGGGCTGATATCCATGTTAGGCCCTGTGAGTTTGATGTTTCGCACTATATTGCCTATGCTTGCTCTTAACATAGTAGCTTCAGTGAGATCTTTCATCGTTGATACGGCCATCTCTAATCCAGCGATGATTTGGCCAGGCTTTGGCTTTACTGGTAAATTAAAACCAAGACCTCTTCCAATTAATTGCATTGCTGGTTGTGAAACGTCTAATCCACTCACAATTTTTGGACCCTTCCACTACATAACTGGCGAGGAAGCCACCATCTTATGTCGGAGACACTTTAGCAGTCGCTACCAATAGGGGTTGCCCGCAGGGAGGTTTTCTCTCTCCTTTGCTGTGGTGCCTTGTGGTAGAAATTCTGCTGGTGTCTCTTGAGAGGTTTGGGTGTGGCTGTATTGGTTTTGCAGATGACATCTCAATAGTCGTTAGAGGGAAATTCCCTAAAACCGTATCAGAAGTTATGCAAGACGCTCTGTTACTGGTTGAAAAGTGGTGTAAAAAAGTAGGTCTTTCAGTCAATCCAGACAAAACGACCTTGATACCTTTTACAAGGAAAAATAACTTGCATGAGTTGGAAACTCTTACCTTCTTTGATCGGAAACTTACCATCTCTTCGGAAGTCAAGTACCTGGGTTTCATATTTGACCACAGAATGACTTGGAACCAATATTTGAACCACTCGATTATGAAAGCAAAAAGGATCTTTTAGTCCTGTAGGTGTGCTATTGGTAACACCTGGGGAATCATCCCAAAGGTTATGCACTGGATCTACACTATGATCATTAGACCCATTCTTATATACGCTGCGGTGGTATGGTGGCCAAGGATCAAATTTAAAGCAGCTCAATGCGAGCTTAATAAGCTACAAAGAATGGCGGATGTAGGTATCACAGGGGCAATGAGAACCGCACCCACGGCTACGGTGGAATTGCTACTGGGATTCTTGCCACTACATTTACATATTGAGGCTTGAAGCCACAATGGTAGCTTTAAGGCTTAAGAATGCGGGTGAATGGTGTTCAACCCATTCGGCAAGCAGCCACACATATCTCTACACACAGCATTCAAGTCAGGAGTCTGTTGTGCAAATGACTACTAATAAAATGCTTCTTCTTCATTTCTTTAAAAGACCATTCAGCATACACTTTCCAAGTAGAGCTCAGTGGGATTCTGGATCAATTTCTGTACTCATAGACGAGTCTGTTTGGTATACGGATGGATCCAGTCTTGCAATAGCTCCGGAGCAGGTGTAGATTATCTAACTAGTGGGATTGGTTTTTCTTATAACCGAGGTAATTTCACAACTGTCTTTCAAGCGGAAATGTTTGCTATTCTTGTTTGTACCGGTAAATGTTTGGACAGAAACATCAGGAAGAAGAATATTTATATTTTCTCTGATAGGTAAGCAGCACTGAGTGCTGTTAATCAGTGCCGAATTACTTTTAAGATCGTTTTTGATTGCCTCAAAGCTCTGTCTTTACTGGCACAATACAATAAAGTTCGTCTTTTTTATGTGCCTGGACACAGTGGTCATGAGGGCAATGAGAAAGTCGATTCCTTTGCTAAGAAAGGTTCGGAGATGACCTTTATAGGTCCGGAACCTGTTATTGGTTTATCCAATAACATGATTAGAAAGATCTTTCTCTAACAAAATGTGAGCTGTACAGCCTAAGTCATGGCACAGGCTTGTTGGTCAGAGGTAATCAAGGGGGTGAAAATTCAAGGACCTTGCAACAAACGTGTCTCCGAACTTTCAATGTTACGGAAAAGGGAACTTGGTATTGTTGTTGGTCTACTTATTGGACATTGTCGTCTTATCAAGCATTTATGGCTTTTAAACTTAAAAGACAACCCAGTCTGTAGGAGTTGTCATTCAGAAGATGAGACTTCTTCACACATCTCATGTAACTGTGAATATTTCCCAGCGCTTAGACTTAAAATTCTAGGATCTTTTTTCTTAGAACCACAGGATTTGTTTATGGTCCCTCTAATAAACTACTGGCGTTTGCCGTAGCGACTTGTCTTTTTATGGGGATTAAGGTCGGGGAAAGTATAATAGATCTTAGGTGGTGGTGCTTGGTATATTTACCACCATCTTCTACATTAACATTAACCTTAATTAGCATTTTTGTATAAATTTAGAAAACATTATTATATTGCATAAAATTACATAATTAAGAGGAGAGCGAGAGTGAAAAATGGTTATCAATTACTAATTAGAAGAAAAGGTGAAATAAATGTTATTTATCTCTGGCAAACTTCTAGGGGATATGAAACACCCGCTAGATGTGAGATATCATCTACCTTGTAATAATTAAATATGTGATGGTGCAAAAGAAATCCTGCTTCATGCCACAACAACTATAGTCATTTATTTTGATCTGATAAAAATTAGACATTATTTCTAAATACGTAATTTAATTAGTCATTATTGCATAATTCCGTAAGTTTACGATATCTTGTTTTATATGACACCGAAGTGCTAGGAAACAATGCAAACTGACTGCATACATTTCTTCATTCACATAACTAGCAGTCTGAGTCAGACTTTGTTGGCGAAGGCTTCATCAGGGTAATTTTTATGCAAGAAGTCTAGCTGTTTGTATCCCTTTAACATCTTCAGATGACCAGATTTTTCCGACGTCAGTCCGGGAAAGAGGATTTCCAAAAAACGACTTTAAGGTTGTTGGATAAAGGCTAAATCAATATTAAACTCAGTCAATCTGTGGCACAAGGCCGCAGAGGCAGACCGGCTGTGGTGAAGATTGTCTGAATACAGTTCAACACGTGTGTGGTGACATGAGGGAATCAAAGTAGTGCATTAAAAAGAACAAAAAAAAGCAGAACATATCGCCAATTCGAAATTTTTTTTTTGCCGAAAATTTGGACTTTTCTTTTAAACAGATATTTCGTTTTATTTCATTCACGTTTCAACAACGTTATATTAGTTAACACAGATACTTGTTTCTTTTAATTTTTTTTTTAAATTGTAAATATTCATGTAATCTATATTACTAAAATCTTTTGTTTCTCTGTCTGTCTATCTTTCTGTCGGTCCAGCACAATTTTCTGTGCGAATGGAAAATAGAAATAATTTTCACAATGAAACATCCGCGACAAGAATCGAACATGCAACCTTCTGATCCGAAGTCATATGTCTTCCCCATTAGGCCATAAGGATTACAACTCTTTTCATATTGTTTTTTGACTTATATCTCCTTTCCTTTCCCCCATCAATAAGGAAGGTATTCAATCTTTTTTTTTGAATCTCAAGATTGTTTATTTATTTCTCATCGGTCACTTTATTTGTAATTCGAAACTGACAATTAAAACTATAATTGCCAAAACGTTGCAATATTTTAAATATTCTTACTTAACCAAATTCTATGTGATATTGAAAAATATGTACGTGTACACGGCAGACGTTAGAGTAAAAAAAACATAGTCAAGAAAGAAAGAAGCACTCTTTTTTTGAGATGGAATATCGAAAAAATCACTATTTGCAGCTCAAAAGCCATCAATATTTGTAACTCAAACGTCACTGAAAAGTGACAATTACAGTAGAAATGAGAGTCAAAAATGAAAGAAGCAGTACTTCTATTAGCTAGAATACTGAAAAAACACTAATGTAACTCAGAAACCACTGAAAAGTATCAATCTATATTACTAAAATCTTTTATTTCTCTGTCTGTCTGTCTGTCTGTATGTCCGTAGCAATTTTCTGTGAGAATGGAAAATAGAAATAATGTTCACTATGAAAATCCGCGACAGGAATCGAACCTGCAACTTTCCTACCCGAAGTCAGATGTCTTATCCATTAGGTCATGGGAACTACAACTCTCTTCATGTTGCTATTTGACTTATCTGTCCTTTCCCTTCCCCCATCAATAAGGAATATTCAACCTTTTTTTTGAATCTCAAGATTGTTTATTTATTTCCCATCCGTCAGTTTATTTGTAATTCGAAATTGACAATTAGAACTATAATTGCCGAAATGTTGCAATATTTTAAGTATTCTTCCTTAACCAAATTCTATGTGATATTGAAAAATAAGCGCGTGTACACGGCAGATGTTGGAGTAAAGAAAAAGAGTCAAGAAAGAAAGAAGCATCCTTTTTATGAGATAGATTACTGAAAAACTCTATTTGTAACTCAAATACCTGGAATCACGTCAAACTTAAGAACTTACCAAAGAACGAGATTGTCGATAACATCAATCGAGTGCTAAGTCAAAGAATACAAGGTGAGACTAGAGAGTATCTAGGTGAGAATAAAATTTATACTTGTGATAATCCACAACACGAACATCGCTATCTGCCTGAATATCTGAACTCATTGAATCTCAGCGGTATTCCTCAACATCGTTTGTCATTGAAGATTGGATCTCCAATAATGTTGTTGCAAATAATCAATCCCAAGTTTGGACACTGCAACGGAACTCAACTTAAATGACGTTCATTCGATAATGATCTCATAGAAGCCGAAATTATAACAGGAGCTCACAAAGGAGATTTTGTTTTCATCCATAGGATGTCTATGAAACCAAACGATAATCTACTTCTATTCACTTTCACAAGAAAGCAATTTCCGATCAGGTCTTCTTACACGATGTTTATCAATAAAGCTCAAGAAAAGACTCTAAATAAAATTGCCATCTATTTGGAGAACGTTGTCTTCACTCACGCACAACTTTATGCCTTTGAGTAACAAGTCATCAGAATTTGGTTATCTTCACTCGAAAGAATAGTCACAATCAATTCGTCGCCAAGAATTTCGTATACAAGCTACGATCTTCATTCATCATCTATATTAACAAACATCCCAACATATCTCTTCTTCAAATATCTATATCAATCAATTTGCACACGGGTAATGGTTGTAATTCAGAAAAGAGATTCAAGAAAGAAAGAAGCACTATTTCTATAAAATAGAAAACTGCAAAATCACTATTTGTAACTTTAAAAAAATGATTTTTGTAACTCAAAAGCCACTGAAAAGTATCAATCTATATTACTAAAATCTTTTATTTCTCTGTCTGTCTGGTGCAATTGTTGTAATTTGTGAAAATAGAAATAATTTCTACAAATTCACTACGGCAATCGAACATGTAACCATCTACTCCGAAGTTAGACGTCTTAGCCATTAGACCACGAGGACTACATTCTAATCTCCATAAAAAAAAAATGTATATGATTCACACGCTGGTTCTAAAAGCAATCCTGGATTGACAGAATGTAAACATCAGAAATTAAATTAAAAAAAATTTTTAAAAAATTTTAGTTTTAGTTTACTTGATGTAATTTGTGTGTGTGTTTTTTTAATAAATAAAAGTTGTTTTCCGTTTCATATGCGGAGGCTTCCGGAGCGAAGCGACGGGTAGCCGACTAGTTACTATTAACATTTAAAAAAAAACTAAAATACGTGTGACTAGTTTCACCCGGTATTACAGTGGTTTCATCAGACTATTTTATTCACCTGTCATTTTAATTTTTTTAAATGTTAATAGTAAGTGTGTTTTAACTATGAATTTTTAATTTATATGATTTTACAAACACGTCAAATCGGTTATACATTGCTTCTGATGTTTATTTTATCTCTGAAAAAGACGATAAACCTATACGTCTTCATTGCTTTACAATATTTACCGTATTCTCATATAACTATGGTTCTAAAATGTGAATATATCATTTAGAAATCGTCATTGAAGAGTTATTGACTTAACAATTGGCCTCTCATCTCTGATCTTTATGGGGTTCGGTTCTCATGTGAGTTTCGTGATGGTGGACGATCCACGCTGAGCAGGTTTTCTCGGAGTTCCCCAATTTCCCCTGCACTTCTTTCAATATACTTTCTTAGTCTTTCTCTCCATCTGTCGTTACTTCTGTGGGTTAGTAAGATAGACTTCCGGTCGCAGTGCTTGGCTTCCATGGCACCCACATTTACCACATAACATATTCACTAAACAGGAATAGAAAAAAAAGGTTTTTTTTTTTTGTTTTTTTTAAATTCAAATAAAATACTTTAATTAAAAACAGCCGACCATAAAAAGCACATACACATTTAAAATTAATTAAAAATCACGCAACGTTTCGTTAACATTTGTTAACGAATCCCACTAGGGATGATTTTGATAGGTAGGGTGCTGTGCTTGAGAAGGGACCTTAGTCACGGCCGAAGATGCGAAACGTTGCGTGATTTTTAATTAATTTTAAATGTGTATGTGCTTTTTATGGTCGGCTGTTTTTAATTATATTGAATAGCACGTTAAATAATTTTATATAAAATATTTTAATATTTGGTAATAGTTTCATTTCAAATAAGTAAGAAAAATTAGACTAAGAGTATATTAACCTAAGAAATTCGATATTAAATTTTTCGATATTAACCATTATGCATGGTAAATGGTATATAACTATAAAATAGGAAAAGTAAATTTATTTTTTTAGCAAGATTTCATTGGATAATCGAATTGATAATCTCAGACAATAAGTGCAATGCGTATCTTGAGAATCGCATTTTCTTTAGGTTTTTTTTTTTTTTTTTTTTTTTTTTTTTTAATGTAAATATGTTTGTATTCTTCGGACATTAAAATACAACCATCATTCTATGAGGATAAAAAAGGCTGGTGCTCACAGGTCGTTCCGGATTCTGAAAATAGTCTTGGATTTTGTAAATAATCGGGAAAGTGTGTTTTTGTTTTATTATTTCCTTGGCTGTTAAAGTCTTCTTTGGTTGTAAAAATCCTCTGTCCCGGACTGACGTCGGAAAAATCTGGTCACCTTAAGTATAAATCAAGTTTGTATTCGTGAAAATGTTAAAGGGATACAAACAGCTGGACTTCTTGCATAAAATCACCCTGATGAAGCCTTCGCAACAAAGTCTGACGGCTGACTGTTCTCTGAATGCAGAAAATGTACAGTGGTGGTCAAAATTAAAAGGACAAGGGAAAAATCGCCAAACTTGGTTACAGTTGGCCGGAAAATTATGCAAATTTTATGGCTAGAAACCAATGATAACTGCAGCATTGTTTTTATTAGTTTTTAAGGAAATATATGGAAAATTTATATTCATAAAATGTATTTTGGATTTGGACAGCCGTGAGATATGGACAAAATTCTAAGGACAGAGTTATTTGTGTGTTCTAAAAAGCAAAATTTGCATGTTGTTTGTTCTGCACACGGCACTCCCAGACGATATAAATGCGTAGTAAGCGATTGCGAACATCGTATTCTATTTTTTCAATCATGCCACTAGGTACGAAACTTTCGGAGTTTGAGAAAGAGAAAGTGATTGCTTTTAAAAGTTCAGAACTTACTGCACGTCAAATTTCGACAAAGCTGAATACATAAAGAACGGTCATTTATAATTTTCTTAAAAATCCTGTAAAATATGGACGGCAAAGACATACAGTAGGCCATCTTCTGTTTCTGTGCTTGTAAAAAGAATGATAATAATGCGAGCTTGCTCCAAAAAACAAACATCAACGGAAATTAAACGGGAATTAAACTTTCGATGCAGTGTTCGAACTGTTCGACGTGTTTCACAAAAAGAAAAAAGGTTCGTTATGGCAAACTTATGTCAGGACCGCCTCTTACAAAAGTTCATAAGAGAGTGAGGGTGGAGTTTGCCAAAAAATGCATTACTATGGAAAAAAAAGTGGTTTGATGTTATCTTTTCTGATGAGTAAAAGTTTAATTTGGATGGACCAGATGGTTTTCGCTACTTCTGGTATGATCTCTGTAAAGAAAAAGAAATTTTCGCAAAGTATAGATTTAGAGAAGGCTCAGTAATGGTCTGGGGAGGTTTCGTAACTGGCGGAACTACTCCAATAGTTTTTGTGCATAGCAGAATGAATTCTGAGAGTTAAGTTTATTTATTGGGCGATGATCTTTTACCAGAAGCACTGTTAATTACGAGTAGAGACTATTTGTTCCAGTAGTACAATGCCTCAGTACATGTTTCTCAAACTTCGAAAGCACTCGACTGGCCGGCCAGAAGCCCAGATCTAAATCCAATGGAAAATCTGTGGGGTATTCTGGCACACGAAGTATACAAAAATGGTATTCAATATCAAAATAAGCAAGAACTTTGTCCTCCATCGAAAAAGCCTGGAAACAAAATTTCTAAGAACGTTCTGAAGGAACTGTCAAACTCTATGACGTCAAGACTGATAAAAGTGATTGAGAAGAAGGGGGAGATTATTAATTATTAGTGTGTTTCAGACGAAAACATTCATTGTCCTTATAATTTTGTCCAGTTTTTACAATGACATGTTTTGTTAAGTATGGCAAATCATTCATATTTTGCATTTTCCAATGTTTTGCATTCTACAATGATTTCTAGCATAGGACGAAACGGCCGTTCCCAACTCCTTCCCGTTATTTAAAATAAGAAAGGCAATTTCCTCTTTTGTTCAGGTGCTGTTTTTCTTTTTCTTTTTTCTTAGTTAACAATTTTCACAGCATGTTAAATTTTCTTTGTTACTTTTAATGTTAATTTTATCAGATCAAAATAAATGACGATGATTGTTGTCGCATGAAGCAGGATTTCTTTTGCACCATCACATGTAATTATTACAATGTAGATGATAACTCACTTCTAGGGAGTCTTTTATTTCCCCTAGAAGTTTGCCAGAGATAAATAACATTTATCTCACACTTTCTTCTAATTAGTAATTTGATAAGTTTTTTTTTAGTTTCTAGGATTATAATCTGCAGATAAACTAACAAATTATTGGAAATTCTCTGATTTAGCTTTCATGATACAGAATCATTTCTTCCAATACACTTTCATATACAAAAACTTGAAGAACAAAGTAGTTTTTCTTCCTTTTAGATACGTCAATAAAAATTCAAGCAACTCTAGTTTGACATCAGATTTATTCAAAGCTTTGGATTGACTTTTAAATAGTTATTTCACTTTAAATAATTTTATAATCAATATAGAAATTCTCTTTAAAAATGTGACCGACAGAAAGAAAAAATAAATAAAAGAAAACAGAGAAAATTGAAAAAACACAAAAATTTTGTTTCAAGTAGGCCTAAACTAAGTAGGCTTGATCGAAGAGCATCGAAAAATCTAAATCTAACAATCCAATGTCTTTGTAATAGATTTCTCAATAACTGCCAGTATGAATTATTTTAAATTTCGCAAATTAATTTCTAAGAAACCTTCACAAATGAGATATAGTAAAACCTCGTTATGTTGTCACCCGGATAAGTCGTCACTCTGTTTAAGTCGTCGTTTCGCTTTGGTCCCATACTCAATAATGTAAAATAACCCTCCTTTATCCGTCACCAAATTTAATTCTACTCCGGATAACTCGTCACCCTCAAAATGACCAAAAGCATCTTTCTTCTCAATTTTGCATGCCATCGTGTTGTCTTCTCAGCCCCACCCCTTCACTTTAAGAAAACCAAATCTTTACGGAGAATTTTCGACCATGCCGGTCTCTTCATTACTTTCCTACCTCTGCGGAGGTTTGGGTTCTTGGAATCTCGCTCGCGACTCTGTCGCATGTAGACGTTTTTCTTGACTGCTCCTGCGTGTGACTTCATTTCATAGCGAGTAAGCCCCGCTACAATTTTTTCTCTTGCAATGTCGTGGTGCGATTACGTTTTTAACATGTCAGAGAAACGAAAACTTACCTCGTTATGTTTTAAAGAAAAAAAAAGACTTAATTGCACTTTTTGAAAAATCAAATGATTCGAAAACAGCTTTTGCCAAAGAACACCATATTCCCAGGACTAATTAAACGAAATTCTATCATCGAAACAAGTAATTGAAGAAGCTGACAGCAAAGCCAAAAGAAAGAGAATGAGGAAATCGAAGTTTGACGAGATAGAGGAGGTTTTAGTTCGAAGCCTAAAACATGCCAAATCGCAAAACGTGCCGATTTCTGCTGTGATTCTCAAAGAAAAAAACCATGGAAATTATTAAGGAGTTGAACATTGAAGATTTCGGGGGCAGCAATGGTTGGCTGGAACGTTTCAAAGATAGGCATTGCCTTTCTTTTAAAACGATTAAAATGTGGTAACTACAAAAATTATTATTATTTTTCCATTCATTCATTTGAATGTATTGATTTCTGAAAATCTTGTTTTTCTCACCGAATCCTACAGCAATTCATAAAAAACTGTATTTCAGTGTTTTTTTTTGTTTATTTTTCAAAAACGCTCCTCCGCGTAAGTCGTGACTCCGCTTCAGTCGTCAATAATGTTTGGTCCCTTGAGTGACGACTTAACGAGGTTTTACTGTAGCATGAAGGAACCGGCGAAGAAGTGCGACTGAGCTGCGGGGACAGTTTCTGACCGCTACTGACGACGGGTGTGTAGTGAAACCGTGCGAAATCGACTTCGTCAGGTGAACTATATGCCCGGCGACCAATGGTATGCATTGCGATGCTCAACATAGCAGAACCCGCAGAAGGTGGACTGAAATATATCTTCCATGGACCCGTGAATATTGGTCCACGGTTCTCTTCAGTGACGAGTCAAGTACCAGCTTGTAGCCTTACAATCGTCGTGCCCTGATCTGGCGTGAACGTGGAACGTGGTAAAAAGAAAGACATTTCTTTGGTGGAGGTGGAATTATGGTGTGGGCAGGCATCAACATTGATGGTCTTACCGACCTTCATGATGTTGGAAATGGAACAGTGAATGCTGTAAGATGTGGGATGAAATTCTACAGTCTATAGTGGTACCCTATGCTGGAGCAGTTGGGGCCAACTTTCTACGGGCGATAATGCACGCCCCCACCGTCGCATCTCGTCAACAACATGCTGCAAAAGGCTGGAATCGAACTCATGGATTGACCTTCGCGTTTTCCAGACCTGAATCCCATCGAACATGTTTGGGATGCACTTGGAAGACGTGTTACCAGTCACTAATCACCTCCTCAGTTGGAAGTTGCCCTGGTATCCGAGTAGCCACGAATCCCTTCTGGACAATTTGATCCTCTCCATGCCTTATCGCTGTCATTGTGTTGTAGCAATGTCAGATGACCATACACCTTACTGAAAAGTCAATGTGCGACACATGTTTCACATTTGACATGCACATGTTAACCCCGCCCATGTGTCACATCCTGCTCAATCCCGATAAATGGATTCTGCTCCTCACTTCCATATTGAGACAACTTCCATTTTCGTGTCATTTGCTTCTGTGATGATGTTCTTTAATAAATAAACTCAAATGCTCTGTTTGTTTGGATGTATTATATTCATTTGGCAATGTCCCCTAAATTTTGTGAGCAGTGTATCTCTTGAATGCAATCAGTATAAATTTTTCATTTTCAGAACAAATAATTAAACGCGCTTAATTTACTTCAATTTGTAAAGCTGATTAATTGGAATTATATCAAACCACGCGCAAATCAATGGATTAACTAAAAGGATTAACATCCGTTCACGAAAACCTGGATAGAAACCGATCGTTCATAGAAACACAATCACATTAAACGAACATACACACATCCATAGAATGTAGCAAAAAAGCATTGCATGCAATATCTTATAATTATTTATGGAACTAAATTTCGATTTCGTATCCAGTAACAATAACGACAAGAAGTTCGAAGGACATAATTGAAGAACAGGATCAGCTATCATTCAATTTATTTATTTTGGAAGTCGTGAAAACGACAAAAGCAAAAACCCTTTCTTTTTAAATAAGCAGAACCCGTACAAAGTCGACGGTTGGAAAAGATAGTTCTCCTAAACATAATTAAGTGACGATTCAGATTAAACAAAGATCTTTTCATCAGATTTCACTGAAAATTAAGTTAAAAATCCGATGCGAACAGAATCAACCACTTCCTTGCAATAACAGAGACATAGGAGGCGCCAATTTTTTATATTTCTTTTTTATTAAAATGATTTAACAAAAGTCATGCACGCCTCCACATCAGGACCTTTAACTTGATACCAGATTTACCCCCTGTATGGGCTGTATCTCATATGGTTCCCGAGAAACAGGACTCTTCCTTTATATTTACGTATAGGGGAAGGTGTTGTACCTTTGACCGATTGTACCTTTGCCCACCCTTGCTTGTGCTGTCATCTATCAGCATACTGTAAAAGCTTTTCTGTTTAATGTGTAGCATTCGCACTATTTGCGTCTTTAAACCTTCAGTAGCAGTTACATCTTTGACTTGCAAGAAGTGAAAAATAAATTTCCAATTCCATCACCGAAAAGTAAGTATTTTGCAAGTGAATGTTTCTTTAATAACATTGTTTGTTTTCTTTTGATTGTTATTTTAACAATAATGAGTAATACATATATGCCTGTAGATTAATTGTTAGGACTTTTAAGATGACTGGATTCAGGGTGTTGTTCCTCTGACCAGGTTAAAGGTACAACATTACTTAATAATATGTAAATGTTTTTACTTACAGTCATTTTAGCATTATGTAAGATGGAAATTTAAATATTTTTTGCCAAATTTTTATTTTTTACCAAATCTTATCCAAAGAAAGTAAACAATCGATTGTTTGTCCACGACTTTAGTCTGATGTTGAATATTCATCAAGGGAAAGTGTTTTCGATCTTTCAGATGAATGTCATGAGTTGGAGAAGGAATTAAACTTTGAAAAAGAAGATTTAGTTGAAGAAAGTTATGTCCTGGTCAAGCTGATATTAATAAAAAGAAACAAGAAATACTTTGTGACCCAAATAAAGGAAGCATCATGTGATTATTTTAAAGTTAAATATTTGAAAAAACTACCGAAGATGGCGAAATTCATCCAAGACGATTTAAGATATTGTGGCCAGGCTACCAAATCCAACCACAGCTGGTGGCACAGCTCGACTAAAAGAATGTCTCTCTTTTGGAGATAGACATTGATTTTTCATTGTATAATGTAGAGTTAACGGGCAGGAGTAGGCTACATAAGCCATTAGAATTTATTTTATGTTTCATTATTCTACTTTGAATTGCATATATTTGTCAAATGTATACATTTCTGAATAAAAATGTTAATTAAATAACTTGTATCTAGGTGTGTCGCACACCTTTATCAATATCAAACCACTCAGTGTCTCCATATTGTGTTCTAAAGCCCCTCGAACACCATGCAATTTTTTAGCAATTTAGTCGTCCGATTTTGACGTCACGAGCAGTTTTAAGCCAGTTGATTGATTAGATCAGCTCGTGAGGTCAAAATCGGACGACTAAATTGCTGAAAAATTGCATGGTGTTCGCGGGGCTTAACAGTAGCTTTTTGATCAGTATATTAGTTGATCTTATCAACTCTATTAGATGTACAGGAATGTTTAGTTGTTGCAATGCCTTAATTGGTTATGTTTAACGCAGTCGAACGCCTTTTGATAGTCAATGAAACAAATATAAATGTGTTTCTGATACTTATAACATTTTTTCATAATCCATCGAAGGTTTGAAATATGATCGCGAGTACCACGACCACGCCGTAAGCCAGCTTGTGAATCTGGCAGCTCTGCTTCTATGAACGGTCGAAGATGCTGTTGAATAATTTTGAGCAAGATTTTGCTTATATGAGGAATCAAGGCTATTGTGCGATAATTTCTGTAGTCTTTTTGAATCTCCTTTCTTTGGTAATGGGATGAATACTGATTTTTTCCACTCTTCAGGCCACCTCCTAATTTCCCAGATTTTCTGGCAAATTTCCTTGATAACCTTTGGTGGAACAGATCTCAACAGTTCAGCTGGAATACAGTCAGTACCAGGAGCCTTATTGCTTGGTAAATGCTGCAGTGCCCATATAACTTCCTCAATCAAGATGGCTGGTTCATTTTCTACTAGATCATTGTTAGGTGACTCTACTTTGCTAGTACTAGAATATAGGTCTTTTGTGTACTCCAGCCATCTACTTTTAATACTCTTCTGGTCAAACAAACATTTTCCATTTTTGTCTCTTATCATTCCCTTTTGGGCAGCAAAGGGAGTTCGAATTTTCCTGACATGCGCAAAGAGATCTCTAGTGTGACCTTTCTGCCAATCCTCTTCCAGTTTTTTGCAACGCTGATTCCAGTAAGCCTCTTTGTCTTTCCTTGCTGCTCTTCGGAACTCTGCATTCAACATCCGAACTTTCTATGGCTTAGGAGCAACGATTATCACCTTCTCGTCGGTATTATTCATAGGCGGCAAATGACTATCTTGCTTCTGAAGTGACGCCAAATCAATATTTGATATACATTTATTATTATTTTGTTTTGTTCAGTTGAGAATGGGTTTGTTTCTTTTCGGTATTTTAATAGAAACCTAGTAAAAGTCTCATGTGGAGCTTCAGTATTTCTTTTATTTAATCTTGCTAATTTGATGATTCAAGAGTGTTCGATAATTCTAAGTTTATGTAAATTACATAGTGTACGTGGAAGGTACAGTACGGAATCAAGTGTCTACGTACGGGCCAACTCTCTTCCCTCCCTTCCTCCCTCCCCCTCCTCCTTCCCACATGCCGCCATTAGCCGCTACTGTATCATCTGTAAGTAAGAACTCATAACTAAAACCACATTTTATTGTATATCCCATGAATCCTTTTATACTATAATATTTTTTGTGTATATGTCTCTATAGCAATTAAAAACATGTTTTTCCATTATTGTTAGCACTAACAAGGGAGTTTTTTAGGGGGCCAGAACAGATTAATTTTTTTCTGATATTTCTTATGGGAAAAAATGATTTGAGATATGAGCACCTCGAGTTACGAGCTCGGTCCTGGAACGGATTATACTCGTATCTCAAGATAATACTGTAATTGGTCCAATAGGTAATAAGGTATAAGAAAAAAGACGCCGTAAGTAAATAAAATAAATAAGTAAATAAAAAATATTTTTTAACGATTTTTTGCATTATAACCATAATATTAGGCTATTCGAAGTTGCCACGCCAAATATATCTTGTTCTTTTTTAGTTGAGAAATACCAGGTGTCCAAGATGTAACATGAAGCATTTAAAGCACCATAAGTTAATAAATATTAGGTGCTTTGATCTCAATTTTGAATTGTAGGCTTATACGTCATGAGGCGTGCCATCATGAAAAAAAGTTTCTCGTTCACATAGTCACCACCAGGGATCATATAGCGCTGCTGTCGGCAAGCACATGATGACTCATGCACTGTAATCTTCAACAAAGCAATCCCATTAACACTTTCTGACCGCGCTTTACTTATGAAGCTTTATTATCAGTTGCTTCGAATGCCACTGAGGGGGGGGGGTTACGTGAACACAAACGTATCAGATGCATCAGAGGGGGTCGAGGACTGCTTTTGATAACAAATATATTTGAAGTGACAGGGGCTCGCTATGCATCTTTGTTACGAAACCAAGTGTTTCCATTCCTGCAGCAGCATAGTACCCTAACACAGGTCTTCATGCAAGATAGAGCTTCACCGCACACATCACGTATTGTTAAGAATGCGATTGCAGAGCGAATCTCAATGATCGTGTAATAAGCAAGCATTATCCTTATGCCTGGCCTGTACGATCCCCTGACATCAATGCTTATTACTTTTGTCTCGGGGGTTATCTCAAAGATATGGTCTATCGATGTAGGATGCATACACTACAGGACTTGAAAAACACGGTAAGACGTGAATGTAATTGTATGTATAATGAATTGCTATGACATGTTACAAAGGACGGTATGCATCCAATGCAAATTGTCTCTGAGAATGCAGGATACACTGAACAGCATCTGTGACCAATCATTCTGTTCCACAATTCCGAATTCGAACGAGCAACGAAAACCAAAATCTACTGCATAGCCGACAGCAGCGCCACATACCTCGTTGTGGTAACTACATGAACTAAAAACTTTTTTCTCATGAACGCACTCTTCATGACCTATAAGCCTACAATGCAAAGTTTGAGATCAATGCGCCTAATATTTATCAACTTATGGCGCTTCAGACATCTCATCTTATTTCTTCGACACCTGGTATTTTGCATTTTGTAAAGCTTTTGTCATTTTTATTTCTGCCAACTAATATCATTAATATTTGCATTTATTAGCAATTGTCAGCAGAATGACAGAAATTTGTTTTCTTTATTTAGTTCTTTCACTATTATTATGATTTTTTCAATGTTTGTTTGTAATGCATTTTTACATATGATGATATCATCTTTCAGTTTTCAAAGAATTTTGTAGTATTAGTTGTAAGTGATGCAGACAGGTTCAAACCTTCATACAAATTCCAAAAACATACACCACCAAAAACACTGTAATGTTATATATTTGTAAATTTTTACGGATATTTATGCTTCTGGTAAATCTTGAATGTCTCAAAGACGTCTTCATAAGTGATATTAAAAAAGGAATTTAATACAGGGGAACACAGTTCCTCGCTGAAGTAATACCAGCAATTCCTGAAATAAAATTGACTACAGGAATAACGTAATCAGATGATAGCTTGATATGTTAAGACAG
>JAFIDM010102401.1:0-11598 GCA_023159025.1 Thereuonema tuberculata | reverse complement strand
AAGAATGGAGACAATTATATTGAAGGAAGCTGAGTCCTTCGCTGATTGTGGATCCATGCGGGTCCCAATAATTGATGGTGAAATTAAATCCAAAAAAAAAAGCCGGCGAGATTCGCCCCCGGCGATTTGAAGCGCGACCAATCATCCGGATATTAATGGAGAGGCTCGGAATTCCGACGATTGGCGATGAGGTGAAGCTTCCGGCAATTGGCGGTGTGGTGAAAGGTTACGGCGAAGGTTGGTAGGTGCGGGTTTTTGCCTTTTTTTTTTTTTTTTTTAAATGTAAATCAGTCCTAATAGGTATTTCTAAAAGAGAAATACCTGTGGTATAGGTACTGAAAATTTAATCTAAATACAGTTAAGTATAAGAAAAAAAAATTAAGATTAATCATATTAAAATTTAAAACTACCATCAATAATATCTATTATTAACTGATTTTTAACCTGACTAATTCTTTCAAAATTATAATTTTTCCAATTTAATTGATTGAAAAGACTATAAAGGATTTGATTTTTTTGTCTATATCCCATATTATTATTTATTTTTGTAATATTAAATATTTTTATCCAACCTTTTCTGGTGTTGGAATTATTTTGTAAGTTATCTTTTTTATTTTTTATATCAAAAAAATTCTTTATCATATTGTTATAAATAAATTTTTCATTTAATAAAAGTATTTTAGATTTCTTTCTTATGCTTTGTTGTTCCTCAAGTTTTTTGTTTTTAAAGTTAATCATTACGTAATTAAAGATCTTGAGAATAATTTTATTTATATTTTTAATTTGTTGTCTGTTTATAAATATCCAACAGTCCAAACCGTAATTTAGAATCGAATCAACATATGCCTTATAAACAACCAATTTCTGTTTAAAAGGAAACATATTTTTAATGTGATAGAAAAAATATAATAAAGTATTCAGTCTTTTTAAGATATAATTATAGTGAGAGTTCCAAGAAAATTTGTCATCTATATAAATGCCAAGATATTTTTGTTTACAAACACTTTCAATTGAAGTGCAATTACATGATTTAATTAAATTATTTAGTTTCTTAGAATTTACGCAATTTTCAACATGTAATTGTAGATCTAAGTTATAATTTAACTTTTTATTTTTATTCTTAATCACAATAATTTTTGTTTTATCTTTATTTATTGTAATTTTATTATTCCTTGTCCATTTTTGAATATTATTAATATCATTTTGCAAAAAATTAAAAGCATCTTCCTGGTTCCTATCATGAGTCATCAAGAGTACATCATCTGCATCATCATTTGAATATTGGATGCAATTGTTAATCGAATTTAAAAAGATATTGAAGAGTAAAGGACCCAAATTTGATCCCTGAGGAACACCACATTTTATATTGAATAAGTTGCTTTTATAATTTTTTATTTTAATTCGGAATTTTCTTTTTTTTAAGTAACTTTTAATCAATTCATAAGTATCGCCTCTTATTCCAATTAAATAAAGTTTATCAAGTAACAAATCATGATCAACAGAATCAAAAGCTTTTTTAAAATCAATAAAAGCAATGTAAATATTATTTCCTTTATTTAAATTATCTGCAATATTTTCATTTAAATTTATTAAAAGTTGCGTTGTACTCTTCTTGTTTTGATAGGCATATTGATTTTCACTAATAAGATGATTTTTTTGTATAAAATTATAAAGGGTATTTGTAATGTATGTTTCTAAGATTTTTGAGATATTTGAGATATAAGCAAAGAAATTGGTCTGTAATTTTCAAAGCGTTCAGCATTTCCTCCTTTAAAAATAGGTGAGACATAAGCAATTTTCCACAAATTTGGATAAGTATTGGTATTCAAAATTTTCAAAATATAATTTTTTAATTTAATAATATTGAAATGTATTGGAACAAGATTAATAATTAATTGTGAGTGTAATTGTAAATTACATCTAACATGTGGTTAATTTAATAATATTATTATTTTTTTGTTATTTGAATCTACATTTGAATTACATTAGAGTCCTGTTAGGACTCAAGACTCCTATTAGTCAGGGTGCCAAAGTGAAAAGCTTGTTTTGTGGTATGAATAAAATGTTTTAACTGTTTTTGGTAGCTTATGTTATGTAGATTTCAGATCCGATTGATGCCATTCTGTCAGACTTGAGTAATTTGAGTAATTCAAGATGGCGTCCAATATGGCGCCGATAAAACTGACAATATATTTTTTTTTTACGTCAATCTTGCTTCATTACAAAATTGTCAGTTTTATCGGCGCCATATTGGACGCCATCATGAATTGCTCAAGTCTGACAGAGTATATAGAAATTGCAATAAATATGTGTTTATTAAGGAAGTTTATTGAAACGTAATAATCACTTGAAAAAAATCAATTTCAATATCTAATATGCAACATCGCGAAACTATGCTTTAATTTTTAACAATAAGGAACTTGAATTTAAATGAGAAAGGGACAAGATAATATAGTCCTTAATACAAAATGAAAAGTACACATCAAACTAAAATTCTTCTTCAGAGTCACTTTCAGTTATTGATTCAGCGATTTTCGTGGAAGCATTGACACATTAAGCTACATGAAATATTATTTGCCATGCAGTTACATCGCATAGTTTTGCAGATTTCAACAGATTAGCATGAACATTTCGTCATTGCTATAATGTATTCTGGTGCAATTGAAGTAATTTGTGGAATAGCAATCGGATAAAGCTCTTTATTCAATTCATCTCTCTGCCAGCCAAACAATGTTGGATCTAGGCATGGTAATAAAGAACTGTTTGCAGGTAATAAAAATAGTTTGAAAGTGAGTACGCCTTACATTTTCTGCAAAACATTTCGTAGTGGGTGGTAATGACGAAATGGAAGAAGCTCGTAGTTGCGTTTGACCAATTTTGTTCGCCCAAAGAGAAATTCTCGCTTCTGTCATATCAACAGCACCTTCAATTCCATAGCAAGAAGCAATAAATCTTTTTCCTTCATTACCTCTGCTATACAGCTTTCTACATGACCCAATGTTTGTAGCTGTTTACCACTCTGAAAACACTTTAGAACTTTTTTCTTTCCTATCCCATGGAGTGGGGCAACAGAATCACAGCCAGAGAGAGCATGAGAAGCTGGCAGATTTGAAATTATGTTCTCGAATTTTGAAACTGTTTTCTTGATATCTACAGATGTTCTTCCTGGTTTGAGCGATACCATGAAAACTTCATTTTGTTTTTTATCAAGTCCATGGTAGTAGTACAACAGCAAGACAAATACGTCAGAATCGTATCGTCGCATATAACATGGACTATTTCATTTTCTTCTTCCCTGACTTCAACTATCAGTTGCCGAATCACAATAATGTCTGCCTATTCGTGTTAGGCCAGGTCATGTCTGCCAGGTACATGTGAGAAAATAGTATTATTATTTCAGGCAGAGGCAGTAATAAACTGAACTCTCGCGTTCATGAAACGTGTATTAAATGTAAGGAGCCATTTAATTAATAGAGAGATTCATTCATTATTATATTGCAGTAATATTAAATATTAATTGCTATTCTTATTATTTATTTTTATAGGAATTAATTAAGGAATTAATTTCATTTCTAGTTCACAATAAGTGTGAGTTATATTAATTTGACTAAGAAATATCAAGAGGATATTTATTGAGAAAGACATTTATTTCCTGTATACAAGGAAGCTTAGAACTGAACTTGGCAACGTCAGACTTAGAAGCATTTTACCTAGAAGAATTGTAAATAATTTTTGAAAAGTTTTACATGTCCACTAGAATAAATCTTTTTAAGATTTTTATTTGTTTACCCCTAATTTTCTTGTTGTCTCTGTTGAACCGAGTATGCATTCTGCAAAATACAGCAGCAGTATCAATTAGAAGAAAAATGAGAGTCAAAAAAGAAAGAAGCAGTACTTCTTATCTCTAAACCCATAGAATTATTCGATTTCGATAATTACAAATTTATGATAATCATTTATAACATTGTTGGATAAATCCTAAGAAAGATGTAGAAGTCTTACTATATGAAGATGGTGATCTAAGTAGAAAGGTTATAGAAGCTACGTTTATTAGTGACTCAATTGGGAGCTATTGTGACAGCGATCAAAATCATTAGCTATTGCGTTTGTCTTGACTATCCACCCCTGAAAACTCCCGACTGGATGATTGGATCGACAAACGGTCGATTTCACCATCGCTTGCAGAAGCCCAAACACCGTAGCACTAGAGTATTTTCAAGGGCCAAAGCCCCCCACCCTCCCATATTCGAGATATTTGGCATTGTAGTCATTGAACTCCCGAACGAAAGGTCGGATCGACAAACGGACTTTATCTTCGTGCTCAGAGGCCCAAATATTATAGGATATTTTCAGGGGCAAACGCCACCCCATATTCGAGATATTTATTATTGTTTTCATTTGATTTCCTTTATTAGCTTAAGTGTTTGAAATCCTATTTACGAACTTCAGTTGTCAGCTACAGCTTGATGCTTAACGTGATGGGCTCATACACTGAAGGTTGTCAGTTCAAGTCCGTGTATCCTTCTATCTTTTTTTAATTTTTTTTTCTTGTTTTCCTAACTACTTTTAAATTTTTTTTTCCTAATTTTAATTTTTTTTCATAGTTATTGTACTTCTTTTTTTATTTTTATTTTTAAATTTTTTATATTCTTGGTCGCTTTTAAATTTGTGCTTTACCACAAAATTATATTCACTTGTTCAAAACTGTATATATCTTAATAGAAATAAGAAGAAGTGCATATATTTTTACAACTTTAGCCAGAGAAGAAGTATTTTCATTAATAAGAACCACAAAAATCAATGGTTCATTACATAAAAAATTTATTTGAATAATTGTTTTATTGTTTTTTCATTATTGGACTTAATCAATAATTTTGCCTGTATACATTGTTTTAAACAACCAGAACCTGTTCACGTTTGTATTGATTGTTTTTTATTTCACTTGTATTTCATCATCCTATTAATAGACGAAAGTTGTACGGACTTTATTTGTATGTTTGTAATTTGAAATAACCAATCACAGCGCAGCGTTGGAACACGTGGGGCATGACGTCACAAAAATGTTTAAAGATGGCGTCTCTACTATTTTCTCCAATTCACCACAACGAATCGCGATTACACAATTATTATCGCGTATTGAGATTTTCTTTCCCACATAAATGAAGTTTATACTGAAATGCATGAAGTTCATGCGTCAAAATTTATCAGAGTTTGTAAAACTTCGGTTTTTTCATAATTTCGGTTGTGTCGCCGCTCTCTCAATATGCAACAAGTAGGAGATAATGACAATGCACGTGCCCTCATTGTTGCCCAGACAGGATTATTGGTATTGGCTGTTGAACATTCGTTATTGTGATTGTTATTGTTTAAACTGATAAATCAATTTTTTATTTTATTTTATTTTAACAAAATTTGGCTTAGTCATTCAAATTATATGTGGGCTGTTGCGGAAGTCATGGCTTTTAAAAAATGAGCTTAGAACATCTTTTTCAATCTTGTGTTTTTCACAAATTTCAGGATATTTCAAAAATATGGCATTTGTTTTATTTCCGTTAATATTGCCTCAATTTCGAAGAACCTATTCTTTTAGGGCATTATAAGGTTGCCATTATATTTCATAATGAGAATCCGCTATTACGAAAGTGTGTAAATCAATTTTTTATCTTTTTTATTTTAACAATATTATAATATTATTTTAACAAATAAGCCGATATTCAAATTACATATGGGCTGTTGTGGAAGTCATGGCTTCTAGAAAAAATAGCTTAGAACATCTTTTTTAATCTTGTGTTTTTCAAAAATGTGGAATTTGTTTTTCTTCCGTGAATATTTCACGGGTCGCAACTAGTATTATTTATTTATTTCCATTCTATGCCTGATAAATAAACACGAATCAAGTTTTTCGAAAATTCAAAGTCTATACAGTGTTAGATGTTGTCTTTAAACTTACATTATTTTGATTACACACTGACGGACCTACCATTAAAATACTTTACGTTATACAACTACTTTATTTAAAATTTTTAAAATAATAAGATAAAATGTGTATAATTAGTTCTTACCTTTATCTTAATGGGAGCACACATTTGTTGTATATCTTTTTGGTAAACATCTAAACAAAAGAAGAAGGAAATAATTCCTCAAAATGAAAAAGAAAAAATACAAAAAAAAAAAAAAAAAAAAAACCACGATAAAAATTCAATCATTTTTTGAAATACCTATCCCACCCTAAACACTTCGTGTAAAATAAGTTGCCAAGACTCACATGTCATAATGCTTTCACTGTTAAAAAGATATGAGATCTCATGCAGAGCCAAGCCCCTAACTCTACAAGGCCTAACTCTACAAGCCCCAACTCTAAAAACCCTATATCTTGGTCAAAAAGTATGCCTTGGCCGTTTCGTGGCTGTCACACAGACAATCCCATGGAGTTAAGGATATGGAGTATGCCAAGGCCCACTTTTTGACCAAGATAGTAGGGTTTTTTAGAGTTAGGCATGTATAGTGAGGGGCTTGGCACTATATGAAATCTGATAACTTTTTAACAGTGAAAGCGTTATGAGGATCTTGGCAACGTATTTTACATGAAATGTTTTGGGTGGGATGAAATAGTTCCATGAAACGGCCAAGCCATACTTTTTGACCAAGATATAGGGTTTTTAGAGTTAGGGCTTGTAGAGTTAGGCCTCGTAGAGTTAGGGGCTTGGTTCTACATGAGATCTCATATCTTTTTAACAGTGAAAGCATTATGACATGTGAGTCTTGGCAACTTACTTTACACGAAGTGTTTTGGGTGGGATTTCATTTCTTTTTGTGGGATGAGATCTGATAACTTTTTAACAGTGAAAGCGTTATGAGCATGCGAATCTTGGCAACCCCTTATTTTACATGAAATGTTTTGGGTGGGATTTCATTTCTTTTTGTAAGATGAGATCTGATAACTTTTTATCAGTGAAAGCGTTATGAGCATGTGAATCTTGGCAACTTATTTTACATGAAATGTTTTGGGTGGGATTATCTATTACAACTAAATTTAGTTTTAAGATTATTTAGAAAATGGATTTTTTTTTGAATACCATACTTTTCTGTTTTTCTATTGTTCAACTTGTATATACAAGCTGTTTGCACTTTGGAAGAAATCACATTATTACACAGTATTATTTAGGCCGAAGCATTGAGGGTACGACGTATTTCAGATCTTAATAAAATCCAAAATATAAAAGCTAGATAAATGAAACTTAGCGTATTTCATTAGTATGGTAACTGCATCTTATCCTGAAAATTTGAGCTCTCTAGTATTATCCAGGCCGAAGCTATGAGGGTTCGATAATACATAACCAGACCCCCCCTTTATGAGGGGTTGGAATGTGAAAGTTACGGATTTCTTAATTTTTTTGTTGTTTGTGTGCTAATCCTAACCTGCATACCAAATTTCAGCTTTCTAGGACTTCAGGAAGTACCCTAGAGGTTTTGATGATCATGAGTCAGTGACGGAATCGACGTATTTTAGGTATTAATAAAATCCAAAGTATAAAAGCTAAATAAATGAAACATAGCGTATTTCATTAGTCTGATAACTGCATCTTATCCTGAAAATTTGAGCTCTCTAGTATTATCTAGGCCGAAGCTATGAGGGTTCGAAAATACGACGAAACACTTCCAGAAAAGGTACGTAGTGCCCTTCCTGCCTTCGGCTCGTCTTGGCGGGAGCACTGCCGTGCCCCCAGATGTCATTACAAAAACGTTGACAATCAAGAAATTAATTATATAATTACTAATAGAATTATTGAGAAATATCTCAAATGAAATGAAAACTGTTTTTCGAAAAAACATTACTCCTGTTAATTTTAGTATGAAATCACCAGTTTGTATTGAACAAATTAACCTTAGGGCTTAATAAGATAAGTTTTGTAGTATAGGATTCGATTTAATTCAAAAATTCCCAATATTCAGCTCATTTACCATTAACGAAAAAAGAATCCAGATAAAGATTATTCTATGAAATAAAGTTTGTAACCTTCCAATCATAAAGTCTAGGTAACACTTTGATGCAAAGTTTCATAAAAATCGAAAGAGACAGATCTAAAGTCAGTTATGATGTAGTTTACATACTATTTGCAAAGTAAGAAAATATCTTATTTAAAGAGAAAAAGAACCGTGGGACTATTAACTTCTTAGCTGCAAAATATTCTCTAGTATTATTTCCTAATCCTTGAATACGCTCTGCAGAATTAATGTTTTGTAATATCGGAGAATGGAAGGAACGAAGAGAATCTAAATATCAGTATATCAATTTCTATGTTTTCAACCTTGCTACAGTTCAGTTCATGAAAGAAGAGATTTGATGACGTAAATTTCCTTATAGATTGATGTTTCCAGGAAGTAACAGCGCCATCTATTGCTAAGATTCGCAACTGAATCTTATAAACATTACGAAAACATTCTGGTTTTTATAGTTTCTATAAAATAATAGTCAATAATAATAAATATATAGTTTCTGTAGTTTCTATAATTACGTATACAGTCCTATATTGTTGTTGTTATTATTTTAATAATTTTATAGTTAAGATTATTTTATTGAAAATGTTTTTATTAATTATTTTTTTTTTTTTACTTTTAAAACAAATTGTAGTCGAATATATTTCTACTTTATTACACTTATTACAATTTGAAGTAAATTGGTCTCTTTCGTATATTTATTGACCTTGAAAAGGACCTTTTTTATTTGGTCGTTAAAGGGGCCTTTTTTGTGTTTGTTGCTAACGCAGCTCTTCCGCCGTTGTTTAGTCTTCTCACTGTTTAAATTGAGACGTTCATTGCCGATGCGATTTGTTGAAGTTAATCACAAACACTTGTAACTTCTCCCTGGGTCTTGAAATAATTAAAAACTTTCACACTATTCGCTTTTCTTGGCTATGCAAAGTTTGTCCTTCCTTGGTCACGCTTATGCGATCACAAAACGACGCCATCTTGGACTAACTGCAGTGAGTTCAAGTTGATGACGTCTTGACTGGTGACGTTTATTCCAGACAACATCAATTGCTACGTAATGACCATATACGGCAAACCCTTTGTTTTTGCAAAACACTATAGATTCAAAAATAGAACAAACGTGCGTCAAATATAATACCAAATCTTGCTTTAACCTTTTTATATGAGATTTTCAAATAAGTTGCTATTTGAATTTACATGGCAACGGAAAAGAAAACACAAAATTCAACAATGCATGTTTTTAATCTCACTTTTATTTAAACATTTAAACATATATTCTTGTCTTTACAAAGCGGACAGCAACGATCTGTTCAACTGTGCAAGGAGAAATTATAGCTCTTGCATAATTTTGGCAGTTGCAGGGAGACATCAATTGACGAGGTCTTAAATGTTTCATAGGTTTAAATGATCTGTCTTGTGTAATTATATTGTAACCATATTCTGTGTAACCATTTTGAGCCCAGTGATGGGTTTCCTTTTAGCACATTGATCCTTATTTAGTATTGAAGGTAAGCACGCTTGATATGAAAGAGCATTGTCGAAGATGGTGAACACAGTTGAGAAAAAAAATATAGTCTTTGCTTTGTATCCCTTCACAGTTTGTCTTTGATGAACCTAGGACTTCCGCAATAAAAAGTTCAGGTTTTTTTTATCATTTCTTCATCAAGAGGAGCAATCCCAAAATTTGTCAAAATTTTTCTGATGAAATGTCTATTTTAAGTGCCGTAAGTTTTATCCCTATCTTACTTGTTGAATCTGCACCAGTTAAGCTGCGTACGGCAGACAGAATTAATAAAAGAATGTCGTCCATTTTTTCCATCATTTTGCGAAGTGGTATATATCTGACAGATGCTCCTGTATCTTTGACAAATCCTGTATCATTTCCTTTAAACAACCTTTTTCAAAAATCTCTTTGAAATGATATAGTGCAGAAACAAGGACAGCTGTGTCTGGGAAAACAATCATAACTCTTTCAATAGATCTAATATTTTCGGGTTATGTTTGTGGCCTCCTTCCAAATACAAAGATTTTCCGCTACTTCCATGATTTATACTTCAGTCAAAGAATAGTTCCCGAATACAGGTTCTGACTTGTTCTGGTTGAACCCCAGAAGATATCCAAGTACTATGGCAGCAGCGTCCTTAGATTGTTTGGAGTTAAATGAATAGGATCGGAAATTTTGATCCGCCTGAGTTGTTCCAGTTTTCAATACTTTTCACTTGGTTCAAGTCGACGACAATATCAATAAGGAATTAGCCTTCTGAAAGCTTTAAGAATTTTTTCCACCAGCAGTCAAAATAGTTTCCAAAAGTCTTAGACGAGAGCCGTTAATGCTATGAAGTCAATCACCACAGCTTATGTTCGCATTACTTAAAAACTTGATTTCAAGTTCTCTGCTTAGTTATGTTTTTGTTTGACATCTTCAGAAATTCATCACACCTTAGGTAGAAAGACGTTGATGTAAGTTTATATTTCAGTAATGTCTTTGTATCTAAACCTATGGAACGTGCTATCTCTCCGCACCGAAGAGCATCAATCGTTTCCTGGAGTGCAGACTCAGTAGCAGAATGCCTTACTTTTTCTTGGGGGGGCGGATGGGTTTTTTGTGTATTAGATCTTTGGATATCTTTGGATTTTAGTGAGGCTTTTTTAACAAAATTTTTGTATCTATTATTTTTTTTTGTTACATGGAATAAGTAAACACCTATTAGTGGATCAATTTCATTCCTGTTATGTGGTTTGATGTCTCATAACTATCATCTTTAGAGAAGGGATTTCCTCGATCAATCACAAACGTTAACACCTTAGAAATACTCTTTTTATTTTGATTTATTGGAGACTTGGGAAGCTCGATGATGAGCAAATTCATCTTCTTCGTCTAGACCCCAAAATGGTCTTCAAAAAATGTATCAGGCTTTCTAATTCATGTTTAAAGAGATCGTGCTTTGCCACGCTTTCTTTTCACCTTGTAATATTGTTTATGCCTCCAGATCCCTTTGCTGGCTTATTGTTGTGGTGCTGTAGAGCTTGATGCAAGGAAACTTTACTGAATCTATTGCTAGTATGTTGAACCGTGAAATGACCATTTTTGAAGTTATTATAAATCTTCCAGCTTCAAGCAGTTACTGTAGTGTAGGCTGCACCATCGAGGCTAATTTGTTCAATCAAAGGCGAAAAAAAATGGCAAACATGGCGGTCCCAGTTATTTTATGACAGCTCGGATTAGGTCTCGAAGAACAGGTGCCAATTTACAGACAACTGGTCCCAATAAGAAAATAAATTACTTTTCTGCTTGCTTTTTTCTCAAATATTTTAGAAGTTTTAAAAAAAACCAGAATTAATGCATTTTTTTGCGGTTGCTAAACTGCAGAACTTGAAGGTTCTGCACTTACATAATATTAAATATTTTCTCGCGAACTTTTATGAAATTTGCACTTTTATCACTTTTAATAAATTTTTAATGATTCTTTCAAACTAAAACAACACTATATTGAACATCAATAAATTTTTAAGAAAACATCGAGTTAAGATACCGGCAATTTCTCAAAAATGAGCACAAGACTCCATATGTGACCAATTTTTTTTTTAACTTTATGCATAGTACAA
>JAFIDM010102400.1:0-27289 GCA_023159025.1 Thereuonema tuberculata | reverse complement strand
ATAGCGCCATTACAAGTATTTTCAAGCGTCGTATCAAACTTAAAAAAAAACAATAAATCTTTTAATAATATGCGAAATTCCCTCCTGTTTTTATAATCGCACTTTTAATTCTGACTGGAGTTCGCTTGCGCTGTAAGATGAAAGGTATTTTCACTTTTTTGACATCAACTTCTTTTCTTGTGTCGGTTCTTTCGTTGGTATTTGGGGGAGAGGGGTGACTCAGTGGCCGTAGGACACCGGGGTTGCTGTGGGTTTTTCTGGGTCAGTGAAGGTCACGTCGGAGTAAGGGGACTTCCCCTTCGTTGCTCCTCGTAAGAAGAAAAAAAAACCAATTATGTAGGTATCAGAACCCGTTGATAGGGACACCTCCCTAACGGGACTGTACTAAGTTTATTCATCTATTTTATTAAAAAAAAAAATTATTATTATTATTATTATTATTATTATTATTATTATTAATAGTCTTGTCCGCCACTGGTCTAGTACCTCAAACATTGCACCACAGTCTCAGCACACTAGGACTTCACAAAAACACTTATGCCCAACTGCAGAAGGCTGTGGTACTCAACACAACACGCATAGTTAGGAAATTTATGGACACAACCACACATCCCTAATCATTCTTGCCCCACGTCTTTACACTTGGCAATATGTGCTTTGGTCCTTGACCCGCCATATTGTTTTTGCTGGGGAAACCCAAGGTTTGAAACATACAAACATAATAATAATAATAATTAATATATCTTTGCTTAAACAGCGATAACAAGTATCAAAAATTTAATATAAACAAGGAAATATGTCAGATGTTAGCAGAACTGTTATTCTCATTGTTGGTTATCGGTTTCATTTGCTCAGTTTGTTTTAATCAATAATCAGAAACTGAAGACCGCCTTCTTCGTAAAATTACTGTAGTAGCCTAAATTTCAATTCCATTAAAATAATAGAATGAAAACAAAATGTTTGAATCAAAACATGTTTGAAATCTAATATCATGATTTCTAGCATGAAAACATTACTTCGATCATAGTCTGTTTATTTCTAATCGAAGTAATATTTTCGTGCTAAAAATTTGCATTTGTCATTTTTTTAATATTTTATAGTGTATCACTGCGTTTTATCAAAAGTGTTGGATTTATTTAGTTTTATTTATTATATTAAATAAATCTAAATAAATATCTCGGAGCTCCTAAAAGTAAGGATAGATTTTTGAATCCTGTAATGTTACAATAATATTAGTCCAAATTCAAGTAGTGTCTCATAATATGTAAACCTCCACTCAGCAACAAAAATCAGTTTCTTGTAATTAGAAAAAAATGAAGAGAAATTTATGTAACGCTAACTGTAAGCTATTGGTATATTATAAATATAATTACCAATAAAAATAATGACAATAAAATCGAATAATAACTTACAGAAATTAGCAAAAATAAAGGAATACAAAATGTTTTTAAAAAAAAATGGAAATAATTTCGTAAATTTAGAAAACATTTCAAAATCGTAAGATTGTGGAACTAAAATGCTTCTAAACATTGTAGTCAAGCAAATGTCTAACTTACTACTACTATTCATAATGTAATTAGTTAAAATCCAGAATACAAACTTTTCTTCTAATAATTTATTAAAATAATAAATAATTGTGGATCCTAATATATAATATCAAGAGCAGTGATCTAAGAATATTAAAATATAATTATTATTATTTTTTTATTTTTTTTATTTACATATCGAAAGGTATACCTTGTGTTCCACAAGTATTCCACAAGGCTTACAGAAGTAAGTTGAAGTGAACATATAATGTAAAACTTAACAAAAAGAAAAATAATCGTTAACTACTACAACAAAGAGAAAAGGGTAAAAAGAAAGGGAAATTATATTTGACTACAACAAGAGCAATACCAAAGAACAAAGACAATGGCACAGTACGTTAACTTAACAAATATATACAAATATATACAATTATATACAATTATCAAGCATAACGCCTAAATATTTCATTTGTTTAACCTCCTCAATAGGATCAGAACCAAGGGAAAGCTGAATTTTGAAATCATTTCTTGATTTTTTGTGGACCATCATCACTTTACTTTTGGCAGAGTTAAATTTTAACTTGAACAAGTTGCACCAATCGAACACATAATTAAGGATTTCCTGTGCTTTAAAACATGCAGTAGGAAGATCCTTATGTTGAATAACTAAAAGCAAATCGTCAGCGAAGGCAATTTTGAAACAACACTCAAACTGTGACAAATTACAAAGCAAGTCATTCATAATAAGATTCCAGAGAAAAGGTCCAGAAATAGATCCCTGCGGACAACCCTTTTCCAAGGAAAATTCTCTGGTAATATTTCCAAGAGTAAAAAGTGCAGAACGTTCAGTCAAAAGATCTTTTAATAAATTTAGTAAATTTTTTGGAATATTAGACTTCCTGAGTAAGTGAATAATTCCCGGCCACCAAGCATTATCAAATGCACCTTGAATATCCAAGAAAACCATAATGGTGAAATAGCCTTTCTGTTTACCTTTATTAACAATGTCACACAGTCGGACTAGCGCATCCTCAGTAGATTTCTGAGGGGTGAAACCATACTGATCCTCATGCAAGACTTTTTTATGCCTCAAATGCCAATTTAATCTATTTATCAACAGCCTCTCAAGGCACTTACTGAGGCAAGGAAGTAGACGATATTGTCGAGAAGCTGTGTCCCGAGTCCACATTTTTCGGAATGGGAATTATCTTTGCTATTTTCCATAGGTTCGGAAAGATACCCAACTCTAAGCATTTGTTAAAAATCCTGGGCAACACTGTGGGACTAGTATCATGAAAAACCTTTATCATCTCATTTGTGATCTTATCTGGACCCGGCATTTTGTTTGCCTTCAGCCTCTTCACCACATTATCTACTTCAGCTTGTACAAAGGGAGGATCACCCGCATTGTCACACAAGTTCTCCATCTCAGCACGAATAAGCCTATGAGGTATATCATCGTTACTCGCATCATCCTTGTGGAAGGATTTTTGAATAATTGCATCAATGGTCTCACCAAAGGAGGAAGTAACATGCCCCGAAGGCAACTCAATTCCAGATATCTCAAATCTTTTTGTGAAATTCGTTTTAATCCCAGATTTAAAGATCTTCTGCCAAACATTCTGCACCGTAATTTCAGATAAGAAAGCCTTCCATGAATTTAATTTACTCTCCTCCAGCTTCAGATTGTAGGCTTTTCTAATTTCAAAATATTTATTTTTATAAATATCTCTTAATATTTGATTTTTAGACCTTTGGAATCTCCTCCTGGCTGCATTTAACTGCTTGCGCAAATAAAAGATTTCCTTTGTCCACCAAGTAACCCCCTGCTTTTTTACATTATAATATGGAATAGAATTTTTAGCGGCTTTAATAAAAAGATTTTGTAACTCTGCAATCATTAACTGCAAGTCGTAATTTCCCTGAAAAAGTTGAGTAAACTCTCTAATATCTTTCTCGCAACATTTCCTGAATTTATTCCAATTAGCTCGTCTAATGTTAAATAAATCTGGCTCACAAACCTCGGTTTTCTTAAGTGGAAGAAAGGAAATCTCATAAGTAATCATTCTGTGATCGGACAACGAGTCACAATCAGGAATGGACCAGTTTCGTACATAGCGTAGAATATCAGTTCCAACAACAGTAACGTCAATATAGCTACTACCCTGAGCTCCACAAAAGGTAGGCCCACAGTCATCGTTCACAGAAATCAAATTCCAAGTACTTAAGAATTCAGTTAATTTAATGCCCCTAGAGTCAGTAATTGGACTGAACCATACCTCTGATTTACAATTGGAGTCCATACCCCAGATAAGTCTTTTAGTATTTTTACGTTCCAAAATCTGAGAAATCTTATGTAAATCAATATCAATATTCACAGATGGTTCAAAATAATAAGAAAGTAAAACAAGTTCAAAGTCCCCAATCGAAATATCTGCAGCTACCATATTGTAATCAGAGTATTTTTGGTCCAAAAACGTAGTTACGGTACTTGAGCGCACAATAATAGCAGCCTTAATCGTCTCCAAGCCACGACCAAAGAACAACCTGTAGTGGCCCGGAAACCCCGGGAGTTGCCCCCTAAAGCAGTAAGGCTCCTGAATTAAGGCTATATCAAAGTCACCATCTTCCATATTTAAGATGAGTTGCTGAGTTGCAGTTTTAGACTTGTGCAAATTCAACTGAACAATTTTTAAAATCCCGTGTGATGTGCAGTTAAATAGGTCAGTCATAAGAAATTCTGGATGATATTAATTTCTTCATGTATGTATGACTGGGACAACTATCATGAAAAGGCTTATGATTTACATCCAACTTCCTAGCTTCATTTTTAATCTTTTTCTTAAACCTTATGCAATTTATACATACCTGCACATCATTCTTCACACAGTTCGTGCTAGTATGCTCATCAGAGCACTTGAAGCAGGTTAATTTATTAATACAGTCACTAGAGCGATGCCCATAACCAAGACAATTGAAACACCTATTTATGACTGTAAAGTCTTCTACTTTGCACATACTCCAATCAATTTTAATGGAATTTAAAGATAACATGTTTTTTCGTATGGTGGGATGAACCTCTATGACAACATGCCTCCTAAATTGGAAACTCTTCAAAGTAAAGCGTACCTTTGATTCTTTCCACAGTTCCTCAGACGACATTACCTCTGGATTTTGCTGAGAAACAATGTCAAGCAGTTCTTCGTTCCCAATATCATTTGACACATTTCTCAGCACAAGAGTGGGGTTTTTTCCTCTTCAAAAAAGCAGAAGTCAATCCAGTCGAACCCTTGTGAATGACTTCGTGAAGTCTTTGCCTTTCGTCCTTCGATGCACACCTAACAAGCACTTTGTTATTGGCAATATTCTTCATATTATTTATCCCTAATTTATTCTGAGTGGGGTTTATCTCTGCCCTGATCAGCTTTTTAACCTCTTCAGAAGAGCAGTTTTTGGCATTGACCACAATACAGGAATCGGCCGTGCTTCCGAAAGTCACCAATAGGTGGCGCTACCATCTGTGCATATGTCCGCTTCCCAAGAAAATCTACTAAACTTTCTTTACATGCTTCCCTGAAGCTCGCAGACTTCAAACGCTCAAAATTCTTAATGATCAGGACTCTTAACTCACTCAGAGCGTTCCTTGCATCTTCACGTAACTGTTGATTCATGTTGCACTTTGATATCAACGCCGACTCGAGTTGTCCGCAACATCTTTCATACGCCTCATAGAACTCTTCTCCTTCACAATCCGCCATGTTGGATGCCTCCACCATAATTATTATTTGAAAACTAAAATCAGCAAATGAAAAGTGAGGCATCATTTGTATTTTAAAAAAGAAAGTAATTTGAAATTTGTAAAAAAATAAGTTTGCATTTTTGAAAATGTATGTCCAATTTAAATCCCATAAATTAATCATAAGTAGACTTTTCAAAAATGCTATTATTCCTTACAATTACCAAACTTATAAAATAAAATAATTGTACTTATGGCTTTGTAGAATCTCAATTTGCATATACAGGGTGAGTTTTTAAAAGTAGCCCCGAGACAGTTCAGCATCTATATTTATATCTATGCTAATCATCTTCGAGAAAGTTGTATCACCCTGTATTTTGTACGTAATAAAGAAGATTAAAAGAAAGAAACCGACTTAGGTGGCTTGATGAAGTGGAACGCGATTTTAAAGAGCTCCAGTTACGAGGATGGAGGAGAAAGGCTCAAGTTAGAAAAGAGTGGGCTCATATTGTTAAGGAGGCCAATGCCCTATTGTCCTCAAAATGAAAGATGACCGGCGGAAGTTTGAACTGCGCAGCACTTCCGGTAGCTGATCAATTATGTTTTCCTGTCACAATGGACGCCCGTCGTCTGTTTTCACTGAGAAAGACATGTTTATAACGCCAAATTAAAACTTCTCTCGACTATTTAGCGTTATTTCAATACCAGTTGCTAACAATAAGTATTTATATAAATAAATAAATATATATTATTTATAAATACAATGCTCTTTTGCAAAGTAACAAGCCTTTACCGTAATGGCGACGTCCTGTGATAAACTCATACGGAAGTGCCTGACCACAGTAATCGATGATACATGCGCAGATCTCACAAAAACAGGGCGGCCATCATTCACTGGGAGGACATTACATGGGCTATAGTGCCATGGAGTTAGATATTAATAACGTTAACTATTTTATCTGTCACAATACCTTGATTTTTTTTAATTATATTTATTATATTTGGCAATCTTTTCACCGGTTTTCATAACTAATTCAGTAATATTGTTTTTATTCTAGCATTTATATTATAAAAATAACAAAGTATTATAATTGTATAAAAATAGTATTTCAGATATATTTTCTTTAATGACCAAAATCATAAAATATCCTCAGTATCTATATAGAGATTCAATTAAGAATCTCGGAGGATAGAACTACAATTTAAATTTATAATAACTTCATAATAAAAAAAATAGGCCGGTTTTGCGGGTATTTAGATGATTTAGTGAAGGATGTTATTATCATTTTCATTCCCCATTACAGATCCTCAATGTCTGAAAACGATGAACGAACTCAGTGCGATTAAATTAACATTTAGTTTCCATTTCCTGAAGCGCATTCGCTATTTTAATCAACAAAGAATTCTATACTTGTTTAGTTTCTTTATACCTGCTTTATTTACTTTATTTACTTTGTTTATAAGTTTAACTACTTAGGTTTCCTTTTTACTTAGCGTTTCTAGAGTATTAATCAATTTTCATACATTTAATATTGTAATATTAATTCCATCAACATAATGGAATGTGAGTATAACTATTAATCAGATGTCTATTAACAAACTCAGCTATCTAAAACTTTTTAGCTATTAAAAAATACAGTTAAAGATTAGCTCCTAATTATACTCACAGATAGAAAAATAAGCTAAAAGAAAAACATTTTTTTTTTTAAATTGAAAACAAAAAAGCTCAAAATAGTATATCCAATTTGTCTCATTACTCAGCATTTTTTAAATTCATCAAGGATCTAATAGTTAATTCATTGTTAATTCATTGTTAATAGTTAAAACATTGACATCAAGTCGTAGCCTGTATTGTAAAACGTTTTCTTGAAATTAATGAAAATTTTTAATTTTCGTTTCAATATTATAAATAAGCGTATTAAATTAAAAGTATTAATATAATTATTAAAGATTTAGGATTTTCTTATTTTCCTTTTATGTAGGATTTTTATAAATTTTTTATATTTTTGCAATTACTTAGCATTACGGAATTTCCTAAGTAGACCATTACACAGTGACTAGGATAAAATGGTTATTCTATTAATACTTTTGAATAACAATGAAACTGTATTCATTAAGAACACGAAACCTGAGTAATTTTGAACGATGCCAAAAAAAAAGGCACTATTGCCATTTTATAATAATAGCATTTTATTTATTTTAATATTATTTTATGGCAAATTTAATAATATTTACGTAATATTTAATATAATGTTATTATAATAAAATATCTTATTATAAAGAGAATAACGCTAAAAATACTTTTAGTTTTTAAAAAATAAATATTTAAAAAAAAAAAAAAATTCTTTTCTTTATTGTTAAAGCTTTGGATTTGCATAACTGTCAGTCCATCCCAGGCGATATTCTCTCTTGGGCCAATATAATAGAAAATTCTCCAGACTTGAAGTTTGATCGTGCTGACATAGTGCAGAAACCTGCTCCTTGTTCAGGTGAACCGATAAAACAACCAGGTAATCATTTAACTAAAACATCCCGTTAAAAAATGAATTTTTTTCCCGGTTGCCTCTTTCAATTTTTAAATGATTTTGACTAAACCATAATGTGTTATCATAATTATTTTTGCTTAGCAAAATAATAATAATAAAAAACTCCTTTACGCCATAAACGGGTTTCCTAAAGCTACAATAATATAAAGGGGTTCATTTTTATGTTGTGAATGTGGGTGACAGCTTTGCGGCCGGAAGTACTAACTCTCAGAAGTTTAACGACAGATGGAGAGAGAGACAGAAAGCAAGGTAGGAGAAGTGCAGGGGAAATGGGAGAACCTCGAGAAATTAAAGACACAACAAAACTTTAGGTTTCAGAGGATTATTTATTTTTCTGTTTTTGTTTTTAAGGAAAGTAGGCTTTAAGTGCTTTAAGAAATCTTGTCTTTATTTTGATTCCTTCATAATAATACATAGAAAGTATCAGGCAAAGGCTTAACAGAGAAAATCGTTGTATAATCCCACAAACTGTTTGACCACATTCGTTTTACAAGCATCGAAACATATATTCACTATACTTCACTATATATTTGTTACTTTTTAGGCTTCTGCAAGACGCCTTATATCCCTGGTTCGTCTGTCTGTGAACGCACATTCCACAATGCTTCGCAACGGCTTCTGTTAGCTCAGTTGTAGGTGGCCTAAATGCTGAATGTTCAAGGTGTCCTGTTAGCGCAGTTGGTTAGAGCGTCATGGTAATATTGCGAAGGTCGTGGGTTCGATCTCATCAGCATTATTTTTTTCTCCCTATTTTAAATCTTTTCACAGTTTCTCAACTTAAGTTTTTTTTTTTTTTTTTTTAATCATTCTTAGGAATTCAGTGTTAAGAATGATTTGAGTTAAGAATGACGATTATTCCATATAAATAGGATGAGGTTGCAAAGATAAATAGCATACTGGCATGAGCCTTTTCTAAACCACCCTAGCGCAATCTATTCTCAAGTAAAGATGACTCATAAGCCGTTGCGAAGCACTGTGATTGGTTTACTAATTACTATCTCTACTTTGTTTTTTTAATCTTTCAGATAAACTTTTAAATAAGTTAATTGTATAAAAGATTCTTTCCACTCCAAAGAACTTATTTCAATATGTTATTTGAACTTCCGATAACTCTTTATAAATGCAAATTATAGATAAATGGTTTGATTTCATTTTATGGTTGAATCTAAGAATATATTTTCAAATATATTTCATAGATGGATCTTCAATTGGTTGATTTTTATTTACTGAATTCTTTAAAAAGTTCAATCATTCACACACTGAATTTTCTTCAGTTTCATAAATAAAGAGTTCCAGATTATATTAGATAAAATGTGGATTACCAAACACGAACTGAATAGGAACAAATAATGAGAGAAAGAAATTATAAAAGAAATAGGTTTCTATTTCGAAAACCTATATCTTCATTATTTTGTATTTCCATCACAGTCTATTGGAAATCTTAGTAGATCATACCATAGGATGTGCAAGATTTTCTCTCGAATGTTCTAAAATCGTTGAACTCTGTGATCCAACAGTGCTCAAAGTTCGATTTCTATTTTTGAATCTCATCTTTGATTCTGTCCTGAGAGCATTTGTTTTAGTTTCCATAACAGGAGTGTATGAAAGGAAAGTACTGGATTTGTAAATTTATTGTTTAAATAATTACTTTGAATAACTATAATTAATTTGATTTCAATATGATTACGATAATTGCAGGTTTTTACTGTTGTGTTATTTTATTTAGCTTCAATAACAGTAAGCTTCCATCTATTAAATGAGGTTTCTTTCACTCTTTAAAATTAAAGGAGATTTTATTTTACTTTCATTTTGGCCCTTCAAATTGTTCGTGTTCATTTAATATTTTTATTCACTGATTCTCTAACAAAAGATTAGCTTAATTGTAGCAATTGATTTTAATTAACAATTTTAAAATATAACCTGATAGCTAACTTTAATGACACTTTAATGTCGAATAAGTGACTAAATAATAAGTCATTACACAACTGTCAAACACCAAAATCTTTTTTAATCTCAACAAAAGTTTAATTTCTTCTATCTTTTTTTTTTAATGAAAAAAAATACGGATTTCAATTAGAATAAATTAGGGTATTCTTTTCTGTCTGTATTTAATGTATGTAAAGTATTCATGTCTGTATTTAATTTACTTCCAATGTAGTCTAAACAATAAACAATTAAATCCATCGATAAATTCATAAGAAATTAGGTTTGAAATTAGAATAGATTATAATAGGTACTAAAGAAATTAGTTACATCGCAAAAAAATGTTAACAAAACGTTAATAAGGATAGGATTTCCTTTCTTATCTGAAAACAAGATACAAATTCGAGTTGTAAATAATTACAATATTTCATTAGTCTACGATATATCATGATATTTCTACATTATAGACTTTATATATTCACAGATTCAGATCCAGCTTCAAGTTCAGGAAATTCAAGTTCCAGCTCTGGAAATTCAAATCAAGATCCAGGTTCAAGCAGTGGAAATTCAAATCAAGATCCAGGTTCAAGCAGTGGAAATTCTAATCAAGATCCAGGTTCAAGCAGTGGAAATCCAAGTTCATCTATGGGAAATTCAGATCAAAGTTCAGGTTCTGGGGGAAGTGGAAATCCAACTTCACCTTCGCCTAATTCAGGAACCAGTTCACAAAATCTGAATTCACAAACTGTGGACTACCCGTAGTCCAGCATCATTGGGAAATTAAGTGTCATAAAAAGGGGTTAATTTGCTTTTTACAAATATAAATTAATGGCTTCTTTTAAATTACAAAGAATTAATACAGATGTTTAATTAGAATCAAAAGAATTAGAATTTTTATTGGTTATCTCTTAAAAAGAAAACAGTTAATCCCATTTCATACTGTTTGGTTTATTACTGACAATATTCTGTCCTTTTGTTTCTAGGAAGTAAATAGTTTTTATCTTTTCAGAATTATTATTCTCATTTAAATAAATTGTGAAAAATAATAATTCAATTAAAAATATAAAAAAAATTAAAATATTTCGAATAAGATATTTGAAGTTTATTTAAGTTTTTTAAATGCCATGGGCGAATATTAAAATTCCTCCATAAGACCTCGATGGCCTAAATTTACAACCAAAAAAAAATTGTTTTTATTTCAACTAAAAAAAAAAAAAAAAAAATTATTTATTAAGGAATAAAACATAATTCATGGTAACATAAAGAGGAAATTGCTGTAATCAAAGTTGTACAAAAGCAATCAAATATTCGAATTAAAAGATCAAATTAAATTAAATAACAAAACTTTAGTTTCTCATTACACTCTTCTCAACCGAAGAATACTTCCATCATGGCGAAGTGCAGCTTCCTCTATTTATTTGAAGATCCTTCAATTGTAATCAAGTTTAATTAAGAAATATAAGTTATTTGCCACTGTATCTATGTATGTGGGTTCGGTAGGCGAAGTATTAAAGCGTTCGGCTGCTAGTTGGAGGAGGCAGGTTCTATCCAATCCTCAGCGGAGGGAGGAGATTTTTCCACGCTCCATCCTCCTTCAAACGGGTCGTAGGATCTACACAGCTCTCTGTAGAATGGGTACGGGAATTCTCTCCTGAGTTTTATCACCCCACCTTTTCTCCAGTTGGCCACAAAACGTTGTAACCCTTTGGGATCAACATTTTTTTTTTCTTTTCTATATAATTTTTCCAGATTAGAATTTTATTTTAGACTAATTACTTTGAAAATGCTATTTTAAATTTCGTTTATTTATATATAATATAATAAAATAAAGATAGAATTGTTTTCATAAAGCTTTCGCATTAAAAAGATAAAATTTAAATTTTTTTAAAAAAATACAATTTCTGAATAAAAAGAATTAAGAATAATTCACTCATTACGAAGTGAAGCTTCTTCTATTTATTAGTAAGATATTAAATTCAAATTTTAAATAGTTTTAATTAAGAAATATGCTTATCATTTGTTTCTCATTTATCATTTTTTTAAATATTAAAAATATTATATAATTTGGGTGTTTAGTAATTAAAGAATTTTTCAAATATTTTTTAATTTTTAGAGTAAAAAAAAGTATTTTTGTGGTAGAGAGTAAATTTTTTTCGATACGGGGTATTAACTAAATCATTAACCGTATGCGATAGGATTCGTAACCCTAATTACCTTGATGTATTCTGGAACTTTACTTTGGTCCTTAATCAGGGCGAATAAACTTTACCTGTTTACTGTAAACTGCTACACGCCATAAAGTTATAACCTTCTTGGTTGTTCTTCTGAGCCCTAAAATAACCCTGATTGAATAACTGTAATGCTTAACTACTAGAGTAAATAAATACTTTTACACTCAACGTTAAATCAATAACAATTTATTTACAAAATGATGAATCAGTTCCTTTATATACATACAAATTCTTCTTCTGTTATTCTTATTTTTCCATTAACACTTGTATGGTATCAGCCTGAATATTAACTAACAGTTCTTTGTATTAATATTCGCTTTATTAAAAGTTCGTTTACACTTGACCTTTCTTCTAAAATGCAAAACTTTACTTTAAACTTTTAATACTATCCTTGGACGTCTTCAAGTTCTAAACTAAATTCTGTAACGTTTAACAAAGTTCTCGGAAAAGAATTCGCTTGATCCTTTTACCTATCTATACTTTACATTAATAAGATTTCACCTTTTATTAATGAACGTACTTTATCATTAAACTTAGTCCGTATTATCTTGACTAAATCTTCTACTTATAAAAGCTTTATCATCTTGATAAATCCTTGCGCTTTGCTAGCTAAGAACTTTCTATGAATCTTTAATCTTTTAGTTTCACTTGCTTGATTAATCTTTTAACAAATTACTTTAAAGCTTGGACTAGACTTTATCTTTCTTAAATTCTTGATTAATCTTTAAACGCCGTTAAATACAATCAGGAATAGGCATTTCGATTCTTCCGAAAAAATATCTTTCTGCTGAATTAAAATGAAAATAAATTGACTTACATTATTTTCATCTTTGAAGATTTATCGTAATCAGAACATCCTTCCATAAGCCTAATCTCGTCGTAAGTTGCATTGCCTAGCGATAATAAAACAACTCCTGAAAAAATATCACAAATTGAGATTAGTTCCTTTGGCATATGAAGGTTGAAAATCCTATTTCAACTCTCGATAAATTCCTTGCATTAATTCGATACACAAATCCTTTTCTTTTGATCGAATAAAATTTCCAAAGATTCCATCGTTGATTCCTGAACCTTAAGAGAACCAACGAAATGCATCTATTCATGGTGAAATCAGAACTGCAACTCTTCATGGCGAAATCAGAACAGCATCTGTTCAGTCATGGCGGCCTCCATTACAATGACACACAGTTCCTCTGATCGCGAGTTTTCAATTATTGCTTTGAACAATTGGTCTGAAGTCAAGATTCTTTGGCTTTTGCCGTGAGCTTTTGGCTTGCGATTGTTGTAGCATCTGGATTCCTTCGATGCAATTTGTTCCTTCTGATAATTGCTTATTTAAATTATATTTACACAACAATTTTAAAATTAGATATCAAGCACAGGCACAAGCCTTCCTTTTGTGCCTGCCCGAGTGCAGGACAAGGAACTTTTGTTTTTTACATCTTGTTTAATTTTTGGTTAGGATTTCTTCGGTGGGAGATCCCATTCTCGGATGCGAGAACCGGGATACTAACACATCGCGCACTTTCTGAGTTGTCATCGGAGGAGTTTAGCTGGCTGATGAGTCCTAATAAGGACGAAACGGTCCGTCCCAGTCTCTTCTCGGTGAAAACTCAAGGTGCGAATCCTTCCTTTTGCTTTGTGCCTATGCTTATCTAATTTTGAATTATTTGGGCACGTTAAACTTCTTTTCTTTAAAAAGTATTTTAGTTCACAATATAGCAGATCCAGATATTTTTTTTTAGGTTTGGGATATATTTGTAAAAAAAGCAAGATATTTTCATATCTATTATAAGCATCATGTATTTTCCAACCTATTGTACTAATAACTTGTACTATTAACTTTATTAAAATTTTACTTGCTTTAAATTTATTTTTTTTTTGTTTGTTTTTCCTTTGTTGTCAACAGTAGTTTGAATTTCCAGTAAATTACTATTAAATTCTTTAATGATGTCATCAAAATTATTTACACGCAATTTTATCCAATATTACCCTTTCACCTCTGTATTGAGACCTTGGGTGTTTACAATAGCCAATTTAGGAAGAAACAGCTGTTTTGGGATATCTCATCCCTTCTAAGCACTGTATCACCCCTTTTTAAAACTTTTTTTTTTTTTTTTTTTCAATTTTTATAATTACTTTTAACTAGCTATTTAGTTTTTTAATTGCGTTTTACATATTTTTTTAGTAATTTTAAATTAAGGATTTTAATTTGGTTTTTAAATTTTTTTAACGGAATCACTTGCATTCAGATACAAAGGCAAAGATATCAGTTATTTTGTGTTGATTCATTAATTCTTTTAATGAATGTTCACTAGAAAGAAACCCGTGACTCATTCTACCGTGGGCTGGGTGAATCCTAGGACCCTCCTGGAGGAGAATTTACTTATTACTTGGCTACGGGATCAACTAGATGTTAGTAATATCATCGCAAATAATCGAAGCAACATGGGAGAAAAACATATTTTTTATTTTTTACATTTGTCACATCAATCAAAATTAAAATTAAATAGAAGAAAAAAAAAAAAAAATTTTTTTCCAGAGAATGAGATCACCTGATGTTTTTAAAATTACAAAGAAGCGTCTTCGTGGCTTTTGGGAAGTAGAATTCACTGTGACATCTCCAGAAACTAAACTAAAAACAAAATAAACATTTAAAATAAAATAAAGAAAATTCATGTGCTGTCCTCAAACAGCCTCATACGCAATTAAAATAAAAAAAAAGCGTCTAAAAATGCATTAACACATTAAAAGGAGTGAGACAGTGTTTTCAAGTGTCATCCCAAAACATCTGTTTCTCTCTTAATTGGCGCTCATCAGTTGGAAGTAGTCACTGTAAGCACACAAGTCCTTTGTTTTATGTGAGAAGATTTTACGTGCATTAATTGTAACACAAAACACGTAAAAACCATAGAATGCACAAATTTGTTTGCTTTCGCGCCTTGAGCCATCATCGACGGCAGTCTGGGACAGCCGTTTCATTCTTATTAGGACTCATCAGCCAGATTTAGCCTCGATGATCAAGCTCAGAACACGTGAAAGCCTAGGGATCTTTCTCCCGCACTTGGAAGTGGGACTCCGCAAAAGTTTAGTTTAGTTTGAATTTAATTTTCCGAAGCTGTTACACTTCCATTTATATTCATCTCTGTATTGGGACCTTGGGTGCTTACAGTGAATAGTCCCATCTGATGATCGTTCAATTTAGAGAGAAACAGCTGTTTGGAATGTCACTTATAAACACTAATCTCACCCCTTTTTAAAACCTTTTTATTCATTTTTTGTCAATATTTTTTTAATTATTTTTAACTAATCTATTTAATAAGTTTTTTATTTGCGTATTACGTAATTCTTTAGTAATTTTAATATAATGATTTCAAATGGTTTTTAAAATTTATTTAATGAAATCATCTACATTCAGATACAAAGGCATAGATTTCAGTTATTTTATGTCCATTAATTGTTTTTAACTAAAGTTCACTAGAAAGAAACCCGTGACTCATTCTACCGTGGGCTAGGTGAGCCCTAGGACCCTCCTGGAGGAGAATTTACTTATTACTTGGCTACGGGATCTACTTGATGTTAGTAATATCATCGTAAATAATCGAAGCAGCATGGGAAAAAACCTTTTATTTTTATATTTTTAAAGCCAATCAAAATTAAAATATAAAGAAGGAAAAAAATCAACAACAAAAAAGCAGATGTTATTTTCAGAGAATCAGGTCACCTGATGTTTTTAAAATTTCACAAAGCGGTTTCGTGGCTCAGAAAGCATCATTTTTCGTCTCTCTGTCCCGCTGAATAGTGATAGTTACAAATTATAATGGCTGAACAATATACAATGTTTTTCAAAAGCATTGCTAATATTCCGATTTCTCTTTTAATTTTATTGTTCTTTCAACCATTATACAACGCACAAAATTCAGATTTAGTTCTAAGTGTTGGGAAAGCAGGAAAAGTAATCGTACGTAAGGAAGTCAGTGGAAAGGGCGTATCATTCTGCACTTGGTTACAAATGGAAGGATTAGAATTTGATTACTTTTCTTTGTTCTCTACAACTAAATCCAGATTCTATCTGACAGGTTTTGTAAATGTTAAGGATCAATTGTTAATGGCACATGCTTCTGGTGAAGAAGGTCTAACATTTACGGATGCCATTGACTGTAATGTGAAAAAGGCAGATTGGTTTCATATTTGTACGACTAAAGATCAATCCTCAATCAATTTTTATTTCAATGGTTATCCTCTGCAAAATTATACAAAAAGAGATAAATTTGATGAAGACAACTCTGAAGAGATAGACGTGAATATTGGGGATGTTTCTGGAACTGGTGGGACCAATAACTTTTACCAATCTAAATTTTACGACCGAGTGATAACAGAAAAGGAAGGTAAGAATCTAAATTCTATGTTGTTTTATTATTATTGTATTATGACGTTTACCCTTCTTATAATTAATACTAAAGCCCTTATAATAATTATAATAATAAATGTAGATTTGTTGAAACAGCGATATGCCTAACTGTATTAAAAATATAATAGAAACAAAGAAATTTTGAAGATGTTAGCACACCTTCAGTTCTGATTGTTGGTTATAGGTTTCATTTGCTTAATTTGTTTCAATCAATATATATTCAGAACGTGAACACCGTCTTCTTCATAAAAGTACTGTAATAGCCAAAATTTTAATTCCATTAAAATAATAGAATCAATTTGAAATGTTTGAGACCATGTTTGAAATCTAATACAATGTAAATTTCCATCATGAAAACATTACTTCGATTAGAAATATTCTGTTTATTTCTAATCAAAGTAACATTTTCATTCTAAAAATTTGCATTGGTCATTTTTTATTTTCATAATTTATATCATTGAGTTTGAATCACTACGTTGGATTTATTTAGTTTTATTTATTAGATTAAATAAATCTAAAGAAATATCTCAGAGCTACTAATCGTAAAGGATAGATTTAGAACTCTGTAATGTACAGTTTTTATAAAAAATATTAGTCCAAATTCAAAAAGTTTCTCATAATGTACAAACCTACATTCAGCAAAAAAATCAGTTTCTTATAGTTCGAGAAAATTGTGGATTATAGTTATAGCAATTTAGAAAAAAAAAATAATTTCTAAGTTACAGGGTATAGTAATTATATTATTGTAGAAATAAAAATACTTGATTTATTTTAAAATACTTAGAAATTTTTAAAATATTATGATCTGAAATTCAAAAACATACTTCAAAAAATCGTTGAATTTAAGAAGATAACGGTTAAGACATTTGAATAAAATCCAACATCTTCACAGTAGATACCGATATTTCGTTTTATTTCTAAAACTTTTTCAAGGTTCAGCTTGTAGAGCAAAACAAATTAAAAAAAATAACATAACGTAACATAACGAAAATGAACGTGCTTCGAAACATCTGATCCCAATTCCCTCCCCATAAAATGAATCAGAAAGGCGATTTCCTTTTGTTTTGTGTATTCTTGTGCTGCTCTTGTTTTCTTTGCTTTTAAGAAATTTTCCACAGCACGTTAAATGTTTTGTTTATCTTGTAAAATTCTTTTAATTTCATATTATTCATCAATGCTTTTCTGTACATGAATAAAGACATTTCATTTAAAGACTTGTTCTTGTTAAAACAAACAATATTTTAAGTTTTACGTCTAATCACCGTACATCTACCAAAAAAAGTATAATTAAAGGTCACTTGAAAAGAATTACGAATTATTCTGAGGACATGAATCTTTGGAAGTACAAAATTCAAAATCTAAAAGAGAGGCTAATTACGAATGAATATCCTATTAGTTTTATTGAAAAAACTTTCAGGAATAGATATAAAATTAGTAATAAATTAATTAATAATAACAATAAGAATGATTTTCTAAATGTTTAGCTTTACCCATAGGTATTAAAATTAACAAAGAAGTGAAAGAACTATGCAAGGGTAATAATTTAAATTTAGTTTTTTACAAGAGCAACATGTTATTCAAGAAGAAGAGAAGGAATAATGATGATATATTGTATAGTACGGGATTAGTTTACGCTTTGCAATGTAGAGATTGCCAGGAACGTACATTGGAAGCACGGGCAGGACGGTGGAAGAAAGAGCGCTAGAACATGTACATGCTTTTAATAATAAGCCTAAGAACATTTCAGACTGGGCAGACCATTGTTTGCTAAAACGGCACAACCCAGACCCATTCGTAAAGATTGTTCATAACGTACAAGATTAACAGAAGAGATTCATGTTAGAATCTTGCCTCATCAATTGTTGCGTTTGTTTTAACAAGAACAAGTCTTTAAAAGTAAATGAAATGTCTTTATCCATGTACAGAAAGGCATTGATGAACTTGCTTTGTTTATACATGATTTTCAGTATTATATTGTTTGGTGAGAGGAAGATTTCACTTTCCATTTTTTATAGTCATGTTATTTTATTTTTAATTTCTTTTGCTCTACAAGCTGAACCTTGAAAAAGTTTTGGAAATAAAACGAAATATCGGTATCTACTGTATAAAATATTGGTACTTTACTGCACATATTTGCATTCTGTTTTGTTTTGTAAATGTAATTGCATTCACATGGTTTTTGTGTGTTATTTCGGAAACTATGCATGACATCTAAACATACAATACACAATAATACTATCTCATATGTACAGGGTGATACCTTGGGGTCGGGTACAGAATGACCGTGTTATATATCACAATTTCGCATATATCTTACAAACTATGCTGTTCTCGGACAAACTGCAAGAGACAACAATGTTTCTAAATCCAAATACTTGAGGGCTACTTAGTTAGATTCCTATCCAACTACAAACTTCTCTCTTCTCCGCCACTGGAAGAATCACTTCACTGCTAGCGGCCACTGAAGACTATTCGTCTCACTGTACTCTTCTTGGCTGCAGAGGGAATCCTTACGACTAGTTGCAAATGCCTCTATGACTCTCAGCCACCAACTGAATGTCGAACTTGACTCTGCACCCCTATTTAAGGCTGCCTGACTCCTCTTCCTCATTTCTCGAACTGTCAATAGGGAGGCAGGGTCAGACTAGTCGATTCTCTAGGAGGAAGGTTGGCCTATTCCACCGGTAACAATATCTTATAATTATTATTGTTATAATAATTAAAAATATTTTTTTTTCTATTTTTAAAAAAAAAATTCTTTTCTTTATTTTTAAAGCTATGGATTTGAGTAACTGTCAGTCCATCCCAGGCGATCTTCTCTCCTGGGCGAAAATAACAGAAAAATCGCAAGACATAACGTTTCAAGATCCAGCTGATATAGTGCAAAAACCTGTTCCTTGTCCAAATCCTCCAAAACTTCAACGAATCGACTGTAAAACAGGTGAACCGATCCAACAACCAGGTAATTATTTAACTAAAATATCTCGTTGAAAAATGATTTTTGTTCCCGTTGCTTCGTTCAATTTTTAAATGATTTTGACGAAGCGATAATGTGTTATCATAATTATTATTGCTTAGCAAAATAATAATAATAAAAACTCCTTTACGCCAAAAACGGTTTTTTTCCCTAAAGATACAATAATATGGAGGGGTTCATTTTGACAAAAAAAATTGATTGGAATGGAAGAAGAAAGAATTTTAAGTCTTCTAATAAAATACAGAATAACAATTTTAAATGAAGTATGTAAGAAACTAAGGTCATAGTCCTGTAGACACTGTACAATTGAAGTTCAGTGATATATATTATGTTTATGTAGTGAATGTGGTTGACAGCACTGCAACCGGAAGTCTATTGTATTTTAACCCTCAGAAGTATAACGATAGATGGGGAAAAAGACTGAGGAAGTATGATGGGAGAAGCGCAGTGGAAATGGGAGAACCCAGAGAAAACCTGCCCAGCGCAGATCGTCCACCATCATGAAATATTAAAACCCATATTAGAACCTAACCCCGATACTCAGAGGTGAGAGAGGCCAATGTCTTAGTGACAACGCTATCCGCGCGGCCTCCAATGATCTAAGTATATTCTACGCTACTGATGCAATTTCAGAATAGTGTTATATTCACAAGAACATCAAATGCTGAGTTTTAGTGGGTAGCATATTTATAAATCCACTCCTGTCCAATTCACTTATTCAAAAACCAACTTTGAAATATACCCAATTATTTCATTACGCATATTGTTTATTTTAATAAACAAAATATAGTTAATGCGTAAATCAACTTTCGAATATCCTCAGGGTAAGATTGCAAAATCAATCGGTCAGGGAAAAAAAAAAAAAAAAAAAAACACTCCACAATGCTAAGCAGGGCACGGATTCTACCTAGAGCTGCGATGAAGTAGTTTTTGGTGTTTTAAGCAAAATAGATTTGAGAAAATTCGATTCTATACATATTCACTTTTTTTATATTGACGAAGCGGAACTCTCATTTATTTAAATCATCTATTATACTGATAGTTTAGTGAGGAGCCGAAAGTTAGTTTTGCCCCCCATTCAGGAAAGTTGAGAGGCAACTCGCCCCCCCCCCCCCTTCCCCCCCGCTCCGACATCCTTTCTATCGCGGTGTTAGAGAAGTTGGGCGCCTCAAAAAAAATATTTATATCCGAAACGGCCCCCCCCCCCCTTTTAGTTCGGTTAACCGGGGTTGTACTGTATTATTGATTTTTTTTTTTTTTAAAGTGTAGTAAAATTTGCTTTGTAATGAATTTTGTAACATTTCTATTCACTGATTCTCTAACATTGCTTGGAATAGTTTTGTTGCTATTTTTTTGTAGAAAGCCTAACTTCTGCTTCTCTTACTTTTGATCTTTCTCAACTTTCATCAAACTCCAAGAATTTTCCTATGCTTTGCTTTGATGATCAGTGAATTTTATTGTGTTTTGAATGAAAGGCTACTAAGAGTACATACAGTACTTTCTTTTCATAGTATCGTATAGTGTATAAACAGAAGTATAAATCACCTTTCAATGCAATTTGCAATTTTACTTGCAAATTTCTCTTTCTCTTCGAAAGCAGTTTATTTTTAACGAAACTTAATTGTAGCGATTGATTTTAATTAATAATTTTAAAATTGACTTTAAGAGCTAACTTTAATGACACTTTAATGTCGAATAAGTGACTAAATAATAAAGTCATTACACAACTGTCAAACATCACAATCTTTTTTAACCTCAACAAAAGTTTAATTTCTTCAATCTTTTTTTTTTTTTTTTTTTAATGCAAAAAATATGGATTTAAATTAGAACAAATTAGGGTATTCGTTTCTGTTTGTATTTAATGTATGTAAAGTATTCGTGTCTATATTTAATTTACTTCCAATGTATTCTAAACAATAAACAATAAAATCCATTGATAAATTCATAAGAAATTAGGTTGGAAATTAAGATAAATTATAAAAGGTAATGAAAGAAATTATTTACATTGCAAAAGATCAATAATGATAGGATTTCCTTTGTTAACTGAAAACAAGATACATATTACAAATTGTAAATAATCACAATATTTCGTTAGTCTACGATATCTTATAATATTTCTACACTATAAACTTTATTTAAATATTCACAGATTCGGATCCAGCTTCAACTTCAGATCCAGCTTCAAGTTCCAGCTCTGGAAATTCAAATCAAGATCCAGGTTCAAGCAGTGGAAATTCAAATCAAGATCCAGGTTCAAGCAGTGGAAATCCAAGTTCATCTACAGGATATTAAGGTTCAGGGGAAGTGGAAATCCAACTTCACCTTCGCCTAATTCAGGAACCAGTTCACAAAATCTGAATTCACAAACAGTGGACTACCCGTAGTCCAGCATCATCGGGAAATTCAGTGTCAAAAAATGGGGTTAATTTGCTTTTAACAAATACAAATTAAAGTCCTCTTTTAAATTACAAAGAATTAATAAACCTTTTTAATTAGAATCAATAGATTAATTAAATCAATGGACCCCATTTAATGCTGTTTGGTTTAGTAATGATAATATTCTGTCTTTTTGTTCCTCTGAAGTAAATACTTTTTTATCTTTACAGAATTATTATTCTCATTTAAGTACATTATGAATTAGTAACAAATCAGTTAAAAAAAATTAATATATTTTCAAATAACACCGCCTAGTTAAGTTGTTGGATGCCATGGGCGAATATTAAAATTCCTTCTTTAGACCCAATGGACTTCCTTTACAACCAAAAAAAAAGAGGAAATTGCTGTGAGCAAGAGTTGTACAAAAGCAATCTGATATTCGAATTAAAGGATCAAATTAAATTTAAAGAAAAGTTTAGTTTCTCATTACAGAGAATGAACAATACTTCCATCATGATGTAGTGAAGCTTCCTCTATTTATTTGCAGATCATTCAATTGTAATCAATTTTATTAAGAAATTTTATTTTTTACTGTATCTATCTGTGGATCCGGTAGACGAAGTTTTAAAGAGCTTGGCTGCGGGTTGGAGAAATGGGTTCGGTTCAGCGGAGTGCGGATATTTTTCCATCCTCCATCTTCATTCAAATGGGTCCTAGGGTCTATCAGCCCTCTGTAAAAATGGGTACCGGAAGTCTTTCCTGAGGGTACAGGCGGGTGAGCATCGGGCTGGCCACCCGACCTCTTCTCAGACCCGTTGGCAACAGAAACGTTGGAGTCCTTCCTCCATTTCCCTACATGGGCTGTAAATCTTGGGATTAACATTTTTTTTTTCTTTCACCTATTAAATATTATATATTCTATAGTGCATTTAAGTAATTGGGATGTTTGCTAATTATTATTATTTATATCTATAAATGTCTCAGAATATGAATGAAATTTAAAGCAAATTTTTGTTGCGAGATAACAAAAACGATAAAGTTAATAATAAAGAAGGTTTAACGTGCATTGATGTAATATGAAAAGGGAAGAAAAATCTATAAAATGCACAAATTCGTTAGAATTGTTTGCTTTTAACGCATTGAGCCATTATCAATAGCAATCTGGGATAATTTTTCTTGATGAAAAATTAATGCTTTATTTTCTAAAATTTTAGACTAATTACTTTGGAATTAATATTTTAAAGTTCTTTTATTTATATACATTGCAATAAAATAAAGATCGAATTGTTTTCAATCAAGCTTTCCAATTAAAAAGATGAAATTTAATTTTTTTAAAAATTTATTTTCCAAATAAAGAGAATTAAGAATAATTCACTCATGACGAAATGAAGCCTCCTCTATTTATTATTAAGATATTAAATTCAAATTTTAAATAGTTTTAATGAAGGAATATGGTCGCCATTTGTTTCTGTCATTTATCTTATCTTTTAAATATTTTAAGTATTATGTAATTTGGTTGTTTAGTAATTAACGAATTTTACAATTACTTTTTATTATTATAGTATAAACAAGTATTTTATTTCACAATATAGCAGATCCAGATGTATTTTTTATATTTTTAAGGTTTTGGATACATTTGTAAATTGCAAGATATTTGCACTGAACACTTGTACATTAAAAATTTCATTAAAATTTCACTTGCTTTCGATTTTTGTTTGATTTTTTTCCTTTATTGTCACCAGTATTTTGAATTACCATTAAATTATTATTAAATGCATTAATGATGTCATCAAAATTATTTACACGCAATTTTACACAATATTACCCTTTCACTTGCTCCATCCGAAACAATGGAATTGATTTCTTTGAATTGTGTTAATTATCTAGTCATTATAATACAATTCTTACTTCATTATTTCATTTGTTCTCATATCTTTCGCTGTAGATTTCTATATTTTTATTAAACATTTCGTTTCAAATGCATTTATTGCAAAAGATAATGATTTCGAATTAATGTAATTTTGTAATTTAGTCGATTTATTATTTGGTTATTAAGAAAGGGATTTATTTATGAATAATAATTGTAATATTTTTAAACTAAAAAATGTCAAATTTTTGTAAAGTAAAAAATAAATTATGAACGTTAGTATTTTGAAAACATCAAAACAAAATCAAGAATAAAAAGGGGTGAGTAATTAATCCCCGCTAGCGTTTAGCTTAGCATCAAGGAATTAATTTATACCAAGGTTAGTATTTAGACAAAAAAATGAACGTATATTAGAAACATTTTACTGTAAATAAAAACAATGAACGCACATCATTTTTGTTTTTGTCTAGTAATGTGCATTCTTTGTTTTTATTACAGTAAAATGTTTCTAACGCACGTTAATTTTTTTGTCTAAATAATAATAATGTATTGATAATAATTCATGTGTGCTGAAATAATCGGAATGTTCAAAAATAAATCCGGCACACCTGATTAAGAATCATCTTAATCAGGTCTGCCGGCTTTATTTTTGAACATTCCTAATAATAATGTATATTGAATTCAATGTAATTTGTAGAAGGTTCGTCAAAAAATCAAAAAATTGAAATTTTTTTTCGAAGTTATTCACTTCTTTTTGAATAAAGATATCCTCCAAAAAAATAAGCCAATCAATAGTTTCGAAAGCATTTTCAAAAAAGTTTACATCAAGTTTTGAAACGCTATTGTTGTAAACCCTGTTGTAAATATCTCTTAATGTATTGTGCTCAATTCATCATTAGAATAAATTTATATATAAAATTTACATAATTTTATAAAATTTAGATAAAATTACAATAAAATTGAAATACCAAATCTACGGGCAAACCATACCAGATTAATGAAAAAAAGAATTTCAAAACTAAATGTGAAACCTAAACTTCACAAAAAAGTTATAATAAAATAGATTGAATTAAAAAAAAATCACTTTAATTGTAAAACGTTCGTCGAAAATCAGAAAATAAAAATATTCTTTCGAAGTTATTTATTTCTTTTTGAATAAAGATATCAAATATATAACGGCTCTAGGATCCTTTTGGAGGAGGTTCATTTCATTATTACAATAAATTTACATATTCATTATGTTGCAAGTTGGAAATGAGATAATGTGTAGTTCCAATGGTCAATGAAACGGAGCTTATATCTCAGGTCCTCCATTGATACAGTAAAAAAGGCTTTACGGAAATATTTATCTAATATTGTAGATATATATTACAGAAGTGATACAGTTTTATTACAGTAAAAAAGCATAAAAAAATAACACAGAAATGAAAAATATCTGAGCTTTCATCGGTGAGAGTTTGGGACTGTTTTATTACATTAATATTTTACTTTTTTATTTTAAGTTTATTAATTATGGATGAAGTGATCCACTACTTATAGTCGTTTTGAAATAAGTTCGAATTTAAAACATAAATACATTAATGCTTATTAACGATTTTTTTTTTTTTTTCAAAAAATGAAATACTTTTAGTGTTTGTATTCTGCAAAAGTTTAGAAACGTATTGTTTTTGTTTGTATTAGTTTTTAAGATTTAAAAAAAAACTATAAAAAGACTAAAAAAAGAACGAACTTAAAACCTACTTTCTTTTAAATATTTTTCTTAAAATTCTTTTTTTTTCCTCTTTTCTTTTTGAAGTTGTGAAAACGACACAAATAAAAAGGTTATTTTTGTTGTTGTTTAACTAGACCACAAATTCGTATTGTAACAAATTTTATGGAAATCCATCCAGCCGTTTTAGCGTAATGGAGAAACAAACAAAGAAAAAAAAAAAGTTGAAATAATAAGACTTCGCTTATTTAATCAATTCTTTCCAATTTTATATCTCTTATTAAACAAATTTATTGTCTATGATACGTACTTGTATATATAAATTATTAACTTTTTTTAGTAGCAGGTATATACTTTATAAACAAACACAATATATAGTAAACTTAAACAAAAATATCAGATAAAGAAATACAGTAGAGCTCCGATTATCCGCGAGTGCCGCGAATTTTTTTTTTAATTACTAACCTCAAAGAAACCAATTTTAATCCAAGCCAACAAAAGGGAAAGTACAATAGACCCTACAGTTCGAAGGTCGAAAATTACTGACAGGTTTATTGTGCATCGTGATCCTATAGGCCTTCTCGGAATTTCTGGATGCAAACGTAGAACAAAGGTTTCTGCTAAACTGTACATATTTTAAAAGTTTTACATATTATGTTTTTTTTACAATAAAACGTAGTTTTTAATGGTTTAATATTTTTTTTTCGTGTTTACACCTCATTTTTAGTCTTTTTTCGGGTTATCCGCGATTTTCGTTATCCGCGAAGCCCTTGCCACCCAATCCCGCGGATAATCGGGTCTCCTTTTGTACTTATTCATCTTCGTAAGCTCTTCAATATTGAAATACGAATCCACTTCAAATTTTCAATTTCACTTGACAATACTTCTTATTAAATTATCGGTTCACTAACAGTTCACAAATAGTTCGCAAACAGTTCTTTAAATAGTTCACAAACAGTTCTTTAAATAATGTTCATTCTTTGGAATTCAAGTTTATAAGTTCAAGAAAACACCAACCATCTTTGAAGAATTCATCTTTCATTGTCTGTTGGAACACCATCAGGCTTCCTCGTGCAACTCTTCTCACGCGCTGCGTGTCATTATTCAAATCAATTAATGCTTTAATTAACTTTTTTTACTTAATTTCCACAGTCTGAAATACAAAAATTTGATAAATTTGTTGTTACAAAATACTAGATTTCACATCAATTATCTAGTTTTTGAGGGGTCCCTGTTTGCATCTCGAATGCCTAATTCTTTCCTTCGTACACCTTTTTTGAGTTTTGCACTGGCTGAGGAGAGCTCAACAAGCTCGAAACGGCCGTCCCAGGGTCTCAGCTTTAATCAAAAAGCGTCCTAATTTCAATTACAAATTGTTTGCTTTTCCTTTAACCTTTGAAGGGTTTCTTGTATTTGCTTTTTATGATTTATGTTCTTGTTGTCAAATACCTTTTGAGATAGCCAAGGTTTTGTATTGGTTCTTGTTTTCTATTTTCTTGTTGTTAGTTTTTGAGGGTTAATGCTTCCATCCACGAATTATCTACGTTTAAAAATGCATAATAACTTGCTGCAATAGTAAATCAGAACGGAGCATATCTCGAATTTTGACATTTTTATTGTGGGTTTCAAAGGGCTCTAAAGCAGATCACAGTATGATTCACTATTGGTTACTTTTCCCTTTGTCATGTAATGTTCCAGAATTGGACCTTTACAGCCCGAGAAAAGCGTGAGCATCACTTTGCCAGCCAACGAAATTGTGCGGAATGTTTTTGGTTTCGAAGATGATGAATATCGCCACTCCTTGCTTGCTCACTTAGTCTCTGGCAGAGGTGAATAATCTGTTACCAGGTCAATCATTTACCCGCTAAAGGAATTTTTCCGAAGTCGAGACCTAACTAAATCGCTTTCTCACACCCGGAAACGGTAGATTCACCCCCATTTCATCAAAATCCTTAGGCCCAAATTTCAAGATAAAATTTACAGGAAAG
>JAFIDM010102399.1:11682-34355 GCA_023159025.1 Thereuonema tuberculata | reverse complement strand
AGTTTGAAAAATTATTAATATTTTCTTTCAGATTTAATAAATTTTTAATTTCATTTTGAACTAATTTATAATACCTTGTATATTATTTTATGCTTAGTTATAAAATTTATTTTTTATTAAAATATTAAATTTTATTTTCTTTTAAATAATTCAAGATATTCCACAAAAAAAAGTGCTCAAAAAAGTGCATCATTGTATAAACAAACTTATCTAATTACTTAAAACTCAGTCTAACCAGTAGTTAAAAAAAAGTTAAAGTATCCACTTACAGGCCTACACAGACCTATGGGGTGGCTGGAGGGTAGGCTCCAGCATTAACGACCTAACGGGACGAAGTTGAGGTCGGTGGGGGGGGGGGGTAAGCCCGACGCCCGCCCGCCTTTAACTCCCGGGAAAGAACCCCGGTACCCATTCTAGAGAGGGCTGGGTAGACCCTAGGACCCGTTTGGAGGAGAAAGGAGCGTGGAAAAATTTCCGTGCTCCGCCGAGGCCGGGAACAGAACCCGCCACCTCCATCCCGCAGCCAAGAGCCCTAACCAACTAGTAGTTAGCTATCATAAATCAATCACCACTCTATTTTTTTCTATTGTCGTAACTATACAGGGTGACAACCAATGATTAACTAAAAAAAATTAATAATAGCTGATAAATACATGAAAAGAGCATTTGTTTTTGAATTATTATCACGTATTTTAATATCTAGTATTACCGCTATTCCCTGCTTTGACGGCTATTAATCGACTTGAGTACTATTGAAGAAGGTTTTGAAAAAGAGTTGTTTCATGAATCGTTAATCTTTGCAATCCTAATTTCCAGTGAATAAAGATGGTGAATTGGTTGTTTGAACATTAGAGACTCTACTCGATCCTTTCTATTTGAACCAACATGGTCACCAACATTGAGATCGGGAGACTTAAGAAAGTTGCTCTGGCTTCTCTTGCTTCTAAAAATATTATAGGTCTGATGCTGTCTGTGAATTTTTTTCCAATTGATTTTTAATTTTTTGAAAATGAAAAAAAAATAATTAAAGTTTAATTTCAAATAATCTAAATTAAATTACAATTTAATTTAAAGATTAAATAAATAATAAAATTAACCCTAAAATATGAGAAAACCATTAAATATTTCCTTGGCAATAAAATTTATTCCAGCGGGTCTATAATTGCTAAATAAAGCGGACACATTGTATATAAAAGCAATACCTATCTTTTTAACTGAAAATCTGATGAAAATACTGATTAATCCTTTATTACTATTACTCATGTCTTGATATTTGAAAATATCTTAATTTCTATCTAATGTAATGACTAATTTTAGTAACAAAAAACTTATGAAAAATCACTTCTTAATATTATATATATACTATAAGTAATCCAAATATAAACTTTTTTTATCAATAGATACTAAAATTTCAGGAGATTTTTTTTGGAGTAACTTATTACGCTAAAACAAAGAGTGGTCCAACTTGATTAATGTAACGAGAATCGCAAGACATGAACAAACAGCTCAGGGAATCCTTACTTTTATGCATGTACGTCTTTTATTGGGATGTTAATATTATTTTATTGTGATGTTAAATTTATTGTTATATATATTCTCAATGTAAATCTTCTGATACAAAATGTAGAAACAAACTACACGTACAGATATTGGTAAATCATTGTGGTAAAGAGTACCAAAGCAATGACATGTTAAATTCTTATCGAATCACAGATTATCCACTAAAAATGCCATCATTTAAGATAAAAGAAAATGAAATAATGAAATCATATGATTGAAAAAAGACTATTATTGATTGAATACCCGGAAAATTTCATTGGGTTCACTTTTAAAGAATTTTTCAAAAAGAAAGATAAAATTGATAGTAGAATGATAGATGAAGTAAACAATTACAAATTTTTAAGATTACCTTAAAGATATAGAAATTAAATTAAATGGAAGTATTAGAGAAGTCTGTAATGAAAACGAGATAACGATGGTGTACTATAAAGATAACAAATTGCTTAGAAAAGAAAAGTTTGAAGAAGAGAAATTATATAAAATAGGAGTGGTTTATTTACTGAGGTGCAAAATTTGTCAGGAAAATTACATAGGGCTCATAGGTAGAGCCTTGAAAGAACCTGTCCAAGAACACACGAGGGCATATAGAAATAACAGGAAAGGAATAAGTGAATGGGCAGACCATTGTCTCCGTTTGCTTCACGACTGATATCCTCTAGTCGATGTTATTTATGAAACTCAAGGCGAGTCAATTGGTTAATTTTGGAATCATGTATTATGAATCGTTGTGAATGCATGAATAAGGATAAATCATTAAAGGTTAATAAAATTTCGTTAGGAATCTTCAGGAAATATTTAAAATATAATAAAAGGTTAAATAAATTATGAAAGTTAGTGTATGTCTAAAGAAACGAAGGTAAGACAACGAAATAAAATAACAGCACCTGAATCAAATAGAAATTGTCTTTCCGATTCAATTATTAGGAGAGGAGTTGGGTACGGCCGTTTCGTCCTTCTACGGACTTATCAGCCCAACCCTGCCTCTCCCGATAAAAAGAATCAGAAAGGCAAGATCCTATTGATGAGAGTTATCGCCAACCAGGAAGTGACCCCCAACAAAGGAAAAGCAAGAAAAATAAAATGTTTTATTAACTCACTTAAAAGTTTTCGCTCTACTAAATGTAGATATTGATTTATTTTTAGCATTTATATATATGATGTAAGTCATTTTGTATTATTATAAAACATTTCCACACATTAAAATTTAATATTAATTTTGGAGATGAAATTAAAAAAAAAATTTTAATATTAAAAAATAAAGGAGTTAAATGCTTTAAAATATTGAGAAAGAAATTATTAGATTTGATAATATGGGAAATTTAACATTTTTGGTTTTAACAGATTTTTAAATGTAAATTATTTGAATATGAAAAATGTGAATACTTTTCTATTGTTAAAACAGTCATGACATACTTGTCTTAAGAGCGATATAGATACAAAGTGATTCAATTTAAAGTTTCTCAATGAGAGAAAACCAGCGGGCCATACAACATTAGACTAGTACTGGGTACATTCCAAATCAATGGGAAAAGATTTCTGCCATAGAAAAAATTAGATCCCAAGTTGACCGACAGGGGGAAACATGGCGCTGTGAACCACAACAGTTGTACAATTTACATAGCCCGCACGTCGTAAGGCATCGAATCAGATATAAAATGAAATGTGAGGCTGGTCAAAGACAATCTTAGACGCCGCTGTAGTTCTTTTGTTGTCGAAAGGCAAAGTTATTCTATTAGAATGGTGAAAACGCCGCTGCAGTGCATGGCTAATTGATTTGAGGAGACCGTTATCTTCACAGCTCGAGCAGAAAGAGGCATAAAACTAAGATACTGAAATGGCCCAAGATGCAAATGCAGTCGTTGAACAATCATATTATAATGTTGTATGTATATGTGGCGCTGGTGCCATAACATGGCAGATAGAACTAGAGTACACAACATTACGGAGATGTTTGAAGAAAGCATTGTGTAACCATCCCAATAATCTCAGCCACCTGAAAGCGTTGCAAGCTGGGAAAGATGACATCCGAGAAATGTCTGCTTTGACATTCAGGGCTCACATGCAAGTGGTCAAAGATTGGCTCTCGAACATCCTGTGGAATGATGAAGTCCATTTTCATATTCGTGGAACAGTGAACATCTGGGCTACATAGAATCCTCCTGAGATTAATCAGATTAACTTGCATTCACCGAAGATAACAATATGGATATGGTTTTCGGCCACATTTCTGATTATCCTATTTTTCTTCGAGAAAATCCATCCAACCAGACCTTTCACCTGTACTTTAACCACAACCCGTTATTTGGACATGTTGCACAGTTTCGTCATCTTACACCTCCAGCAAAGAGGATCTCTCAACATGAAAATATTTCACAGAGGATATAATCATCAGTGAGCATTCCCATCAAAATGGCCACCACTTTCAATCGATTTTAATATCTGTGATTTTTTGCTTTCGGATACCTTAAAATCATGGTTTATTAGGATAACATTGTTCATCTGATAGATTTAAAGGACAGAATCGTTCTGCCCATGCAAAACATCTCTATAGATCTATTGCAAACTAATGTCAAACTTGCTGTAACTCGGTTTTAGCTTTTGGCCCACCCATTCAACATTCCCTCGGGCTCTCCTGGACATCTGCATTTAGCCTCAGTAAGCTCTCGATGCTATTAATCCATTTTACATAATGTATGCAATAAATGAATAAAAATCACTTGATAATACTTGGTATGCCGTTGTTTACGATCCCTTTCCTGTTCACACATCTATTCAAATTCACATTACTGTAAATAGTTCCCTTCGGCAGCGCTGTATTTCCCCGTTGATCATTTTTTCATTGGAGAAATCTTTTCCCCATGTTCTGGAATGTATATTACAGTCCAAGTCTGAGATTATTTCGGTCACTGGTTCTGTCTCCAGAATGCTGTGCGATAATTTTGATTTTAATTCATTTTGGCGGAGAATAAATACAAAACTTATTGCCTAAAGAAAAGGCAGATTGTTATTTAATTCGTTTACAAAAATGAAATTTCATAGATAGAACGTTTTATTTCGCTTCTGATAATATTTTGCAAAGCTGGTATATTGGACCTATTTTCTTTTGCGTCAAATACAAAACCATGATGTCTTTAAAGATTCCGAAGGGGATTTTGTTTAGTATCAGAGATGAAGACAGAGATCACAATCACAGTTTAAAATCACTGATATCGGATCGCACAGAATCACTCATTGCTAAATACAAACAAAATATTTTATAATCATACCAGGCGGGAGGTCCAAATCGCTGCGTAGTAGGAAAAAGGATATTGTCTATTTGAGCATGACGTCACATGGATAGCAACTTGAAAACAGTGGAGGCGCTAGGGGTCGGCGACCACCGACGGCCTCGCGTCTGAGGGGGCCTAGCAAAAAAGTTTAACAATGTTATTAAAAGTTTAGTTATTCGTATATATTTCCGTACGCGAGAGTAGTATTTATCCACAATCGGAGAGTGGTCTGGCAATACTATGAAAGTTAGGCAATATCGCGCGCGAGACTCGGGGAATCTCCGAGTTCTTTCCGTTTATTCATCATTCATAAAATTCGCACTCTCCTGCTTTCACAGACAACAACGTAATGTTCGTTTGGTTGGCTTACTCCATATCTCAAGACGAACTTTATTGCTTTCCATGTGGACTTTTCTCTCATTTGCAGACACAGATGGTAAAAGAAGGATTTTGTGACTGGAAAGATCTGAGTCGGATATTGTAAAGACATGAACAAAGTCAAGGACACGTGAAGTGCATGATTAAATTGATGCAATTCTGTGACGGAATCAAACACGGAAAAACAATAGAAAAAGAAAATGAGAGATTAAATAGGGAATCGCAAAAGTATTGGTATAGCTTGTTTGAAAGATTATTAGATATAATAAACTATCTAGCCTCACACAATCTGGCATTTAGAGCTCATCAAGAATCCCTAAACCTTAATTATAGCGGCAACAGTGACAATTTTATAGACCTTTTTAATTTTTATCCAAATATGATCTGACACTACGGGAGCATCTGCAACGTATTAATGAAAAACAACTTAATCAACATTATCTGAGATGTGACATCCAATATGAATTAATTACATTAATTTCTAAATCCGTTATTGACGAAATTAGAAACAGAGTTAAACAAGCAAAATACTACGCCTTCTTGCACGATTGCACCAGGGATGTAAGCCGTGTTGAACAAATGTCAATAATATTAAGATTTTGCAATTCCTCAACTGGAGAGATACAGGAACATTTTGTTGGGTTTATCAGTGTCGCAGAAACAACGGGAGAGTATTTAACAAACACAATATTACAAGAACTAGAAAGAAATTGTCGAGATATCCAAAACTCTCGAGGACAGGGATATGATAACGGCGCCAATAGGGCGGCCTTCATAAAGGTGTCAGAACTAGAATACTCAATATTAATCCAAGAGCATTCTTCACGCTATGCGGATGCCACAGTTGGAATTTGCTTTTGATAGATGAAGCTAACTCTTCTACAATAGCCAAAACATTTTTCGACTTTATCAATAAAATCTATGTGCTCTTTTCAAAGTCAAGCAGGCGTTGGGATCTTGTAAAAACTAAATTAAAATTAACTTTAATATCTCTATCTGAAACACGATGGGAGAGTAGAATCGGAGCAGTCAAAGCGATATTTTTAGAATTTGATGATGCTATCGAATGCGTTAATGACTTGAAAAATAAAACTGATGATTCCGAAACTCAAAGTGACTGTGTTTATTGTTGCAATACACGTGTGGTACAAGATTTTACTACGTGTGAACAATATAAGTAAACTATGGCAATCGGTTCATGTGAACTTGAAAGTCGCTATTGACACATTACATTCATTTTGCAGCTGATATCAAGAATTCCGTAATATAGGATTTGATAAAAGCATTGCGGAAGCTCGATTGTTTGGAGAAAAAAAGTTGTTATGAAATTGAGTCACAATCTATATTACTAAAATCTTTTATTTCTCTGTCTGTGTGTCTGTCTGTCCGGCGCAGTTTTCTGTGAGAATGAAAAATTAAAAGAATATTTACAATGAAACATCCGCGACAGGAATCGAACCTGCAACCTTCTGATTCAAGGTCAGACATTTTATCCATTAGGCCATGGGAACTACAATTCTTTTCATATTGTTTTTTTGACTTATCTGTCAAACCTGAACTGACTTTGACTGAAAAGTAACAATTGTAATAAAAAACAAAGTAAAAAAAGAAAGAAGCAGTACTTCATTAGGTACAGTACGATTCTCCCGCTGATTCTAAAAGCAGTCGTGGATTGAGAGAATAGAGACATCAAAAATTAAAATAAAAAAAATAAAAAAATTTTAGTTTTATTTTACTTGATGTAATTTGTGTGTGTGTTTTTTTAATAAATAACAAATTGCTTTCCGTTACATACGCGAGGCTTCCGGAGCGATGCGACGGGTAGCCGACTAGTTTAACGAAAAAAGAATAGCAAAGAAAAAACGAATGTTCAGTTATGAACATATTGATGAATCCATACAATCTGTTGAAATGCAGCATAGAGTTAACTTTTTTAACACAATGATAGATGCTATCATAGTTGACACCGAATGTCGATTCAAAGCGCTCAATGAATATTATGAACGATTTGGTTTTATTTATGATATCAATTATTTGAAAACTATACCAAAAGAGGACTTTCTCAAGCATTGTAATGATTTAGGTAGAATACTTCGAGAAGGTGAAAAGAGTGTACAACCTTATGAACTGTATGAAGAACTCCAGCTTTTAAAATCCAATTCACTAAACTCTGTCAACAATGGAAACAAGTTATCCAGTATATTTTAGAAAATAATTTGGAAGAAGTATATCCAAATGTTTACATAACAATCAGAATAATGCTCTCAGTTCCAGTCAGTACAGCTTCTGCTGAGAGAAGGTTTTCAAAGTTAAAATTGATTAAGACCTACTTGAGAAGCACAATGAGCCAAGAGAGACTATCTGCGTTATCAGTTCTGTCAATTGAAGCGGAAATAGCGGCTGATGTTAACTATGACATAATCGTAAAAAAAATTCAGTGAGGCTAAAAGCCGAAAATTGTGATTGTTATTTTAACTTGTGATTTTTTACTTATTTATCTATTTTAATTTGTGATTGTTTATGTAATTTTTGTTAACATTTGATTAGCAATAAAACTCATATACTCATACATCAATCTATTTATCGTTTTCTTTCAGAGTGGGAAGTGAAAGAGGCCTCGCAAATCTCATCTCGCCGACGTCTACATTTGGTCTAGCACCGCCACTGCTTGAAAATTCTCTTCTTTCAAATAATGAATAGAGTAGCCTACTTCACTTTTTGAAAAAACATAAGAAAAATGTTTTGAAAATTAGCGAAATAAATATTTGAAATATCAATTTACATAATTGGCTAAGTACGCCTGTCTGTCTGTCTGTACGTAACTCGATATAATTTTGTTACCACTGCCCCGATTTTAATGATTGGCATACTTATTCAGTTTTTTATGCTGATTTTGAAACTCAAAACCATTTTTGTCGTAGTAGCTTCGTTCACAAGTTAGCGCAGAATTTAGATTATAAAAAAGGTGAGTTTTAAAGGCCTTTCGGCGTTATGAGTCAAAAATAATAATTATTCTTTAGATAAATTAAACTTTAGATATGGTTGGTATTTCGGTTTTCTATGTAAATTTTCCATACTTTTTTAGTAGATCTTTCCTTCTAAAGCCTCTACTATTAAATATTCTAAACATCTCACCAAATTTAAATGTAAAAAAACTACATTTAATATTTAAAGCAAATTTTCGAAAAGATTGCGTCTTTTCTTTCGCATTGATAACAAATGCATTGATAACATTGATAACAAATATGAAAGAAAATGGATCAATAAATCCAAAACAGAAAGATGAAATTATAAAAGATTCTTGCAGAACACCCACAATGGAGGGAAGAGTAAAGACCCATAAAATTCATAATCCAGTAAGACCAATAATAAACGCCTATGGTTCTCCTGTACATAATTTGGCCAAATTCATCAACAAAATTGTAAGAAACTTCAAACTTCCAAAAGAAGAATTAATAGTAAAAAACTCAAAAGACTTGATTCAAAAAATAGCACATCTATTTAATAATAAGAAGAAATTTCATATGTATTCCCTGGATATAAATGACATGTATACCAACATTCCAGTGGATGAGACATTATCCATAGTAGAAAGCATGGCATTTAAGAATAAAGAATGGCTCATAAAACAAAAATTGAATAATAATGAATTGATGACTACAATTGAATTAATCACTAAGAACGCATATTTCAAACATAGAGATAAAATATATCAACAGGTAAAAGGATTCCCAATGGGATCTCCATTGTCAGGAACCTTGTGTGATATATTTTTGAATTTTTGGGAGTGCAAATTACTGGAAAAGACGAAATATAAATTTGAATATTACAGATATGCGGACGATATCTTAATAATCTGGTACGGGACCGATAGACAATTTGACAAGTTTTTCTCAGAAATTAACAAGATTACTGATGAAATCAAGTTTAAAGTAGAAAAGGAAGTGGACAATAGTCTAAATGTTTTGGATAAATGCCTAACTAGAAATGAGAATAAGATAATTATGAAACATTATACAAAAAAATACAAAAGTAAACACATACTAAATTATGAATCAGGACATGGCATAAACATAAAAAGAAACATAATTGAAAACTATATGCAAAGGATTGACGTCAACACGAGTAGTGAAGATGAATTCAATAGAGAAATTATGAATATGAAAAGAATCCTTAGTAAAAATAGGTACAAGGAGAAATTCGTGAATAAAACTATAAAGCAATACTACACATTGAAAATTAAAGAGTTAACAACAAATAACAACAGAAGATATTTCATATCATACTTAAACAAAAATAGTGTGACTTTAAAAGAAATTTGCAAAAGTTTTGGTTTCAATATTGGATTTGAATATAACAACAAACTGAAAAACATTTTATGTTGCAAATTGAATAGTAGTGTTAAAAAACATGAAATGGGTATAATTTACAAAATAGAATGCAAGAATTGCGATTTATTCTATTTGGGAGAGAGTAAAAGAACAGTGAAGGAACGAATGACGGAACATGGTTCCAGCATTAGGAACAAGTGCATTGAAACATCAGAAGTGGCAGAACATTGTGTGAACAGAAATCATTGTATTAACAACGAGATACAAATTTTATATATTGAAAGAGACACCAAAATAAGAAAGATAATAGAAAGCATGTGTATCCGGAACAAAAAAAGAAAAAACATGAATAGGAATGATGGTATGGAAATAGAGAAATTTTTCACAAGATTAGCTAAAAGTTTTGTAGATAAAATATGCACAAAATGTAATAATAAGGTTACAATCAAGGAACTAAATTGTTAAGCCCCATCGTATATTATTGTTAAAGAAACAAAGATTGAACTAAATGGTATTATATTCATATATTATTTATATTTTCTCGAGAAATTTATTGTAATTTAGAGTTTTGTTCTTCAAATTATTGTTATTTTAGGCTTGAGAAAGAAAAGACGCAATCTTTTCGAAAATTTGCTTTTAGTATTAAATGTAGTTTTGTTACAATTAAATTTGGTGAGATGTTTAGAATTTAGTTTTTCTTTTTAGATTAAACTCTCAGAACCTATATTACAGGTGTACAGGTAAGATGTACACCTAAATAGGTCTGATAAACATTAAAAAAAAAATTCATCAATCGAATCAAATATATATATATATATATATATATATATATATATATATATATATATAAATTGGCTAAGTTCGTCTGTCTGTCTGTAACTCGATATAATTAAGCTATTAAGATAGATCCAACGGTTCTCAATGGTACCATTGAATCAAAAGTACTCAAATTGGATGTGAAAATATTAGTTCATTGTGTCATTCCATGTTGTTTCCATGAAATTTTATTCTTGGGAACTGATCTCGACAACTGAAATTCTAACAAAACATACGTTCAAAACCAAATAATTTTGTTACCACTGCATCCATTTTAATGAAATTTGGCATACTTACTCAGTTGTTTACGCTGATTTCGAAACTCAAAACCATTTCTGCCGTAGAAGCTTCGTTCACAAGTTAGACCAGTATTTAGATTACATTTACTTTATATTTGATAGTTGATAATTAAATGATTTCTCAGATTTTTTTTATGCTTGTCGGCCGACAGGCTTTGCTGCCAGTTAAGCTTATAAGCAGTCTGACACTAAAATAAATAAATAAATAAACAAATAAATAAATAAATCGAAAAAAGCAACTTTTCAAAGATAATACTGAGAAAGAAATTTCAAGCTTATTTTGATTAAATATTACAAAATAAAATTATTTTTTAACTATATTGACTTCGTTTTCAATGAAAATTTAAGAAATAAACTGCTAGCAAAGAAATTGAAAAAAAAAAACGAAAAAAAAAAAATTTAAAGAAAATTTAAAGTTATTTTTTTTTTTTGTTTGTTTTTGTATATAAATAAGTGATTTTTTAATTGTGTTGTAGTAATTCGTTGATTTTAAATGGTGATAGAAACTCCCACAAACAAACATCAAAATTATGTTGACAATAATTATAACAAGCGATTTAAACAAAAAGGAGATAAAAAGAATAAAATTCATTTATTCTTATTATTTTTTTCCATTTGGTTTCCTAATTATCGTAAGTGAGTGACAAAAAATGAAATTTCAAGCGGGAAAAAAATGTATATACAGTAAAACCTCGTTAAGTCGTAACCCGGATAAGTCGTCACTCCGTTTAAGTCGTCGTTTTCCTTTGGTTCCGACAAGGTCTCATTCACAATAATGTAAAATAACCCTCTTTTACCCGTCACCAAATTTAATTCTACTCCGGATAACTCGTCACCCTCAAAAATGGCCAAAAGCATTTTTCTTCTCCATTTTGCATGCCATCGTGTTGTCTTTTCATCCCAGCCCCTTCACTTTAAGAAAGCCAAGCCTTTATGGGGAATTTTTGACCACGCCTATCACTTCATTCCTTTCCTACCCCTTTGGAGGATTTGGGTTCTTGGAATTTCGCTGCTAATTATTCAAAGCACATTTCTCGCTGCGACTCTGCCTAGTGCAGAAGTTTTTCCTGACCGCTTCTGAATGTGACCTACATTTTATAGCGAGTAAGCCCGCTGTAAGGGCTATTTTTTTCTCTTGCAGTTTCGTGGTTCGATTACGTTTTTAACAAGCCAGGGAAACGAAAACTTACTTCATTATCTTTTTTTTAAAAAAAAAGACTTAATTGCACTTTTTGAAAAATCAAATGTTTCGAAACAGCTTTTGCCAAAGAATACCATATTCCCAGGACTACATTAAACGATATTCTTTCATAACCGAAACAATTAATTGAAGAAGCTGACTGCAAAGACAAAAGAAAGAGAATGAGGAAATCGAAGTTTGACGAGATCGAGGAGGTTTTAGTTCGATGGCTAAAACATGCCAATCGCAAAATATACAGATTTCTGCCGTGATTCTCAAAGAAAAAGCCATGGAAATTACTAAGGAGTTGAATATTAAAGATTTCAGCGGCAGCAATTTTTGGTTGCAACGTTTCAAAGACAGACATTGCCTTTCTTTTAAAACGATGAAAATGTGATAACTACAAAAAGTATTTTTTTTTTATTTTGTACTCATTCATTTCCATCAATTGATTTTTGAAAATCTTGTCTTTCTAACCGAATCCTACAGCAATTCATGAAAGTACTGTATTTCAGTGGGGTTTTTTTATTCAAAAATTCCCACTCCGCCTAAGTCGTCACTCCTCTTAAGTCGTCAAAAATATTTGGTCCCTTGAGTGACGACTTAACGAGGATTTACTGTACTTCAAAACTTTTAATTTGAGTTATTAGATGTTCGACAACTAAATTGCTCTGCATTCCAAATGACGTCATTGAGCTAGCCAATAGAAATCGTTCTCCCGGCGGAGCCAACATCCTATCTTTAATATCCTTGTAATCATAGGATAATTTTCTTACTTTTTCAGCAACCTGGACAAAAGTGATAAATTTAAAAATTATTCGATAAATTTAAAGAATATTTTCCCACTGTTGTACTTACTTTCGCTGAAACAACTTTATTATAAACACAAAAGATCTTCAGAAGCTTCCTTTTGTTTTAAAGAATTTGAATAAAACTAATTTATTTCCAGATTTCATCAGATATCCATTAATAGTTCATTGCAATTTGTAATTAATATAAAAGTAATTTCAAAATTAGTATTTTCTTTTAATATCTGACGTATCATTAGTATTCTAAAATTTATATTCCAGATAAATCAAGTGAGAAACAATAACAAAGCAGAAAACGAAATTCCATTAAGTAATCAATTGACATGCAACACCTATAGTTTAAATAGCATTTCTGAAGTTATTGTTAACAATGTTTACGTGTAAATTTAAATAAATATTTTATGAAGGTTTCCACATTTTCCTTTTATGAAAATAGCTATTTCTTTTGTTTCATTTTAAAAAATGTCTTAAAATCTTGGCTTTAGAAGTATCAAACACTTGGCTATGGAAATACAAATATTCAAATAACATTTCTTCGGAATCTTTGGAAATAAAAAAAAAACTAAAACAAGCATCAATCTGTAACAAGTGCGTCTATTCATACGGGTCAAGTACAACTCGTCATGGCCAAGTTGCCGCGGTGCATTCGATTCGGCGCGAAATAATGTAAAAAATAATAAAAAACTTAGGTAACATAAATTTGGATTTACCAAGAATATTTGCAGAGGCTTTAAAACGTATTTGAGTAAATAACACCAATCCGCTTTACGTTCCTTAAATTCGTAGAAATTGTTGTTGTCCATTACTTCCATCCCTACATAAGTTATAGAACGCAAAGATAAATCTTGGGTTCAGTTGTTCCTGGTTTTTCGAGTTGTTAAGTTCGGTTGGAAATTTGAAGCCCAACTATTGTCTTAGCGTGGAATAAGAAATTTTTACTCACGGTTTTATTCATGTCTTCAATGAAACTTTTAGTGACGGTAGTGTGAAATATTGGCTGTGTGAACAAAGATGTGGTTGTAAAACAAGGATCCACACAATTGACAATCAAAGATTATTCACACGGTAGTTCTACAGTGAAATTAAAGGCGGAAAAAGTAATTACAAAAATTAAAAGACGGCTGCAGTAACTAGAGTTCAAGATGTAAACGAGTGTAGCGTTGTTGGATTATGTGAAGCCGGCGAAGGAGTCCTTTTAACTTATGAAATCCAACGGTTAATTCGCTTACAACTTGTACTATAGCTTAATTTTTTTAATCACTTTCCGTAAAATTTAATAAATCATCTTTTTTCTTGACATAAATGAGTTGAAATTGTTTCAGTCCAATCATGGAATAAGAAAAGCTGCGTATTAGAGCTTCGAATCATTTTTATAGCTTCAAAAAAATTAAAAATACATCAAAAAGTAAAACATTTCTTTTTTTTTCTTTTAATTCGCTGACGAATAACAATTCTTCAATTGCGATAAATTAAAGTTGAAAAATTAAAGACCTCACTTCAGATCGGATAAAAATTGCTGAATTTTAAGGTTATTACTGTAGATAGGGCAAAGTTAGCCTGATAATACAAATACAATAGTAAGATATACTTCTTCACTATGAAAAATAGTGGATTGATGAAGTTTTGGTACTGATGAAAACTAATGCAAACTAAAATAAATTCTTATTTTTAATATTTCGTAAATTCTCAAAATAACTTTGGCACGCAGACAAAGACAACAATTTAAATATTCTTAAGTTTTAAAAGTTACTAGTGAATCTCGTGAATCATCCCAGTTGAGGTGGCTTCCATTTTCATTGTATTTCAATCACTCAAACACATGAAATAAAAGCTGTTGTTGCTAAATAACAGGTGGGTCAACAACGAGTATATTACTACAAGAATGGCGAATTCAAGCAAAGGTAGCGTGTTTTGACACATGGAAAAAACAACCTTTAAATATTAATATCCAAACAAGGCTACTGTTTAAAATAGTTACACATCGGAAAACCTACGGAAGAAAGCTCACAGCGGATTTTTTAGAAATGAATTATCGAATGGTTTGAAGTCTAGAAAAAAAAGAGTTATTTTAATACTAAGCAAGTGGAAATGCTATGGATGGATGGAATTCGCCGAGTAACAATTGCACATTGAAAAATTACATTAAATATGAAATTACAGAGGAAAAGTACATGTGGGATGTAGATGGGATGACAGAAAATTTAGTTAAATCTGCCGTTTCTGTACAAATCTGTCATGTAAGAAGACGCGAATTGTAATACCGAAGCTAAGACACCGCCCTGAAATAGTCAAGAAACCAATTGCAAAACAGCCATTAAGAAGCCAATAAATCTACACGAAACAGGATCATTTTGCTTTTCTATTTCACATACTAAGATTATATCTATTTATAAATATATTAAAATGTAATTTTAAGTACAAACTATATCAATATCAAACGGAAGCCATACACCTCATCAGTTTAAACATGTAATTAATTTATATAAGAATCAAGATATACAAAGGAATCGACTAGTTTCACCGCCGAGAGACGGTTCTGTCAAGTAATGGAATACAGTTCAGTTGCAGGTGAAAATATAACAAAAAATGACGGTGCTTTTAAAAGCTTTCTGGGTAATGAGCATGGGACCCTGGAGGCGGTTTGACTAAAGTCACTATATGTTCTTTGTGTCCATAGACGCATAGACCATACAGTGACTTTACAAGGAACAACTGGAAAGCGACATCTTTAAGGCGGTGATAAGGAACTACGATGAAAACTGCTTGCTCTCCTGGGAGGTTCCATTTAACCTTGTGAGCGTCAGAAGTTGGTTGTCAATCCAATTCTCGAATAGCTGCATGTAAAGAAAATAACAAAATTGAGTGAAAATAAAATACAAAAATCTTTTTTATAACAGAGTTACTATGAGTGTGGAGAAATAAATTACTGAAATTTATAATGATTACGGTTTTTAAAATAGGAATTGATCCCTATTTTAAATTGAAAAAATGAAAAATAAACATTGAAAAAATGAATTTTTAAAAATGATTCACATAGAAAGTGTAAGGAGACATATTTCATTTGAACTATCTTCGAGGCTTACAATGTTTCATTGTCTGTACCATCGATGATAGCTTACGGACTGATCAAAAAGAAAAGAAAGAATTAACATAAAGCATCCAACTTCATAGTTAAATGTTGATCTCCCATTGTTTACTACCTTCTATATTTTATTTTTATTTTATTTTATCCCTTTTATCTTTATTTACTCACCTTTTATTCCCTTTATTTATCTGAATCTCAGTTTTATTCTATCACTTCACTGGTGCCTTCGTTATTTGATTTGATTTTTAATTTCAAATTTATTTTTTAATTTTTGTATATTTTTTGTTTTTTTTATTTGTTATTTCTAATTATTCCTAAAATGAATTTCTTCAGCTTAAAATTTTTTTAAATAATTCCTTTTAAAAATTTATTCTATATTATAAAATAAAAAAATAAATTCTAAAAAATAATGTAGAAAATCAAATACATTCATTAATTTTTATTGAAAATATTATAAATTATTTTTTATTGAAAATTACAATCATAAATAAAATAAATAATGATTTAAAAATTTTAATGAACTTTTAATTCATTAATACCTTTTAACGAAATCTCACTTTTTATTTTTTTATTTTTAAATTGAATTTTTCATTTAAATTCACAATTATTGCTTTCACTACTAGATTTCTCTTTAATAATTTTTATTTCGAAATTCAAAAGCATAAACTAGCTTCAGAATTGAAAAAGTTTCGGAAACGATGAAGGTTCCAATTACTATACACAGAGGAACATGGTTTTCTTGGTTCCAAAGGATGGTTCCTATAATGATATAAAACTGTAATATGATTTGGTAATAACAATCCCACCCAAAACACTTCGTGTAAAATAAGTTGCCAAGACTCACATGTAATAATGCTTTCACTGTTAAAAAGATATGAGATCTCATGTAGAGCCAAGCCCCTAAATCAACGAGGCCTAACTCTACAAGCCCCAACTCTAAAAACCCTATATCTTGGTCAAAAAGTATGCCTTGGCCGTTTCGTGGTTGTCACACAGACAATCCCATGAGTTATGTAAAGGATATGGAATATGCCAAGGCACACTTTTTGATAGTAGGGTTTTTAGAGTTAGGCCCCCTTGTAGAGTGAGGGGCTTGGCTCTAGATGAGATCTGATAACTTTTTAACAGTGAAAGCGTTATGAGCATCTTGGCAACGTATTTTACATGAAATGTTTTGGGTGAGATGAAATAGTTCCATGAAATGGCCAGATGCTATATTCACATTGCAGCAATTACTTGAAAAAAGAAGAGAGTTTAATTTGCCAACATACCTACTTTTCATTGATTACGAGAAAGCTTATGACAACCTAAACAGAAATTTACTGTGGAAAATTATGGAAGAAGATAAAATTCCGAAGAAATTAATTGATGTAATTAGAAGTATATAATGAGAAACAAAAATTAATATAAAATTCATGAACGGGAAAATATCAGAGCCTTTAACTGTAAATAAAGGAGTGAGACAAGGATGTGGACTTTCCCCAATACTTTTCAACATATATATAAATAGAATTCTAAAAGAATGGAAATCAATCTATAAAAATGGTATCCAGATCACAAAAGATAAAAAATTGAAGACATTACTATATGCTGACGATCAAGTTTTGATAGCAAATTCAGAAGATGAACTTCAAATTGGAGCAAATCATTTAAATACTATCTCAAGAAATTATAAAATGAAAATTTCGGAATTAAAAACAAAATCCATGGCAATGTGTGTAAAACAAATACAAAGAGTGAAAATTGTAATTAATGGAAAAATAATAGAACAAGTATCAGAGTTTAAATATTTAGGAAACATAATTTCATGTTATAACGATGAGGCAAGCCTGATATCAAACATACAGACATACAACAGAATGAATGGAATAATTAGAAGAAGATTTGGAAAACAAATGACGAAAGAAACACTACTAAGATTACATAATATTACAGCCAAAGCAGCAATTAAATACGGGAGTGAAACCTGGATACTAAAACAAAGAAACAAACAAAGATTGGAAACTGCACAACTGAAATTTCTGAGACCTTTATTAGGATTTACACGTCTCGACAAAAAGAAAAGTCATGATATTCGAGCCCAACTTAAAACTCCAAGTTTAATTCAAGAAATTCAAAATTACCAAAAAAATTGGCTTAACCATGTAAAAAGGCTATCTAACGACAAGATTCCAAATTTGATTTTGAAATATCAGCCCAAAGGAAAAAGAGACAGAGGACGACCAAAACTACGATGGAAAGACCAAAATCATCTTCATAGCTAGGAACAGACAATCATTGTCTATACCTAAGATGTTCAAGACAAGACAAGACAAGACAAGATCTGATAACTTTTTAACAGTGAAAGCGTTATGAGCATGCGAGTCTTGGCAACCTCTTATTTTACATGAAATGTTTTGGGTGGGATTTCATTTCTTTTTGTAAGATGAGATCTGATAACTTTTTAACAGTGAAAGCGTTATGAGCATGTGAATCTTGGCAACTTATTTTACATGAAATGTTTTGGGTGGGATTATCTATTACATCTAAATTTAGTTTTAAGATTATTTAGAAAATGGATTTTTTTTCAATACCCTACTTTTCTGTTTTTCTATTGGTCAACTTGTATATATAAGCTGTTTGCACTTTTGTAAGAAATCACATTATTACACAGTATTATTTAGGCCGAAGCATTGAGGGTACGACGCATTTCAGATCTTAATAAAATCCAAAGTATAAAAGCTAGATAAATGAAACTTAGCGTATTTCATTAGTCTGGTAACTGCATCTTATCCTGAAAATTTGAGCTTTCTAGTATTATCTAGGCCGAAGCTATGAGGGTTCGAAAATACGACGAAACACTTCCAGAAAAGGTACGTAGTGCCCTTCCTGCCTTCGGCTCGTCTTGGCGGGGGCACTGCCGTGCCCCCAGATAAGAAGAATCATAATAGGAAATGTAGTCGAAAAATATAATTTATTACTGTACTAGTAGATAAAACAAATAAACTGCGAAGATAGAACTCCTTCCAAGAATAATTTCATCGATTACGTGAGCTCTTGATCACCAGATCAGGATAGACCAGTGGTGCATAAATTGCATTCTGCCGCTATATTTGTTGTGGACAGGTAGTGACAAACTTAAAACTATATTTGAGTCTTTACATTGATACAAACAGATATCAACATTGAAAAATGTCATAACTTGCAAAAGCAACTGTCTCAGAATTTAGTATTGGAATGTTGCTATGAAACACATCTAGCGCATTATTTGATAATTGGAAGTTTATGTAAATTAGACTTATTATTAATTATTATAAAGGACATTTTCAAATCATTAATTACCAAAACATTTGTGTAAATTACAAGTTTTATTATTTATTATGATTATAAATGACATTATGAAATCATTAATTAGTCTAAGGGTGGGGTACTACATCAGAACTTTTATAAAAATGTTATCCCTTAGACTTCCTAAGATTGTGAACCTCTGGTATAGAGTAATTGAACTCGTAATCAATGGGTAAGACAATCGTTGACTGAGTAGTAAAATGAAAACGGACTTAAAAACGAATTTGCAGAGAGAGATTAGAAAGATTAATTTTAGGCCGCTCGGTTGGCGATGTCTCTCAGACACTCATCTCTGAGTACAGAGGTTCGGTTCTCATGTGAGTTTCGTTGATGGTGGCGATCCGCGCTGGGCAGCTTTTCCCAGTGTTCTCCCGTTTCCCCTGCATTTCTCACGCCATCCTTTCACAATCTTTGTCTCTGTCTGACCTTCTTGCCGTGGGATAGCACAATAGATCTCTTAGGCCACGGTGCTCGGTTGTCGAGCCACCCATTCTCCCCACATTAAATTACATTACATTACAAGATTAATTTTTAAGAAGAAAGTCTAATGTAATCCTTCACATGACAAATTGTTCATCAACTCCTACCAGTTTTCTAAAAACAAAGAATGAAGGATATTTTGCGCGAGTTTTACAATATATTCGGAATATTTAGCCAGACTTCCAGTAATTCAGAAGATGATTTAAAAACTCAAGGATTGAAAGTTTAATTTTATCTAAATGTTTATCCTTTCTTCGAAAGTGAACAGTGTCATTTGAGTAAAAGAAAAAACATAAGAAGCTATTTTCTGATGAATGAACAGTCGATTCTTTCAAACGATAGCAACTCCGATCATTTTCGTAGGAAATTATCGCAAAAACTAAATTAAAGAAGTATTTCATAATTAAAACTTAGATCAATTAATTTGTTATTGATATTAGTGAATTAAGAGATTAATTAGAAAAAGTTTCTCAAGATATAAGTTTGGTTGAAGAAACAAAACGAAATAATAACAGAAAAGTAAGACGAATACAATGAAATACAGCACCGATAAATAACACATTATCAAAAGTGATTCTACACTGTACCGGAAGAGAAAAACATGGCTGAAATATTTCAATAAGTGATGTTATTTCTTATTTTTGTTTTGTAATCTAACTTATTTTTATAATCTTATATTGAAGTCAATAGAAAAACTTTCAAATTTAATTGTAATTATTACTGTTTTGAAAACTTATTTAATACTTAGCGTACGTTCAATGACAAATGAGTTTCACAAATAATAAGGATAAATAAATACACGCCTTTCAGAATATCTGCCTCATTTATGTGTCCATATGCTTACTGAAGTTCTAGAATTTTGCTGTTCTAGACTTCCGACGTGATTCAACCACTGCAGTCTGTTGTCAAAGAAATTTGGGAATAAGTTGATGTGGATTTCATTGGAATTATTCATGAAGCTTAGAGGTATTGTGGTTGAGATTATGAGATCTTAGAATAAATATCTTTCAACAAATAATTGAAGTTGATGAGATCCTTGATGCCAAAGTAGACAATCAAAGGGCTTTTTATAAGGGCTTTATTTGGTATCAAAATAGAAATAAACAAACAAAAAATATCTTTTTATGTTTAATAAAGTTTTCTTTTATCAAGCACTTAATTATTGCAATTAAAAGTCAGGTGTTTGAGTTTCTAAATTAAAAATTCGAAAGTGAGTATTTATTCTTAATTTTTTTATTATTATACTGACTGCTTCTCTTTGTAGTAATTGGAAAATATCAATTGATTTTTAAAATGTAAACATGTATCTCATTTTCTAAAAATAATTCACAAACCTTCATCCGACTTAATTTTTATTCCCTGCGAACACTAATGTTTCTATTTTGATTGTCCCTCACTGGAAGCAAAATCATTCGTCCTCACTTCGAAATTTCATTAATTTCATTTGTATCATGTGACTTGCAACCACCAGCTTGTAGTAAATACTTCGCCCTGAAAGAAAACCTAATAAGAAACAAGGTAGGGATAGTGATTAGCCAACCATTCAAAGTGCTTCGCAACGTCTTCTGAGTCACCTTTACTTTAGAAATTGCTCACGCATATTTCTTTGCGACCTCATGCTATCTTACCCACTCCTATTTATATGGAATAATCGTCATTCTTAACTCATAGCTTGTTAATACACTGAATTCCTAATAATGATTAAAAAAAAAAGAACTTAATTGGAGAAACTGTGAAAAGATTTAAAATGGGGAGAAAAAAATAAATTAATTTTTTTTAATGGAAATCTTAACTATTAGTTAATTCCATAATTCTCCCTCCTTTAATCTTTTCTTTTATCTTTTTCTTTTGAATTTCTGCGTATTTTAGAAATTTACCAATATTTAAATAATGTTGTAGGTGAGCATTAGGAACCAAGGAATTATAAGAACCCATTAACTTAATAAAAAAAAATTCAATAGCTTCTCTCCCCTGTTTATTTTTCCATTTATCTTATATTATATATTCCTCAAATTTTCCTATTCGACCCACTTCATACATGTGATTAGCTATATAGGATCCAGTTTTTATACAACTACGGTGCTGTCCAAAGCTCTATCCAAAATTCAACTCCATAGGTTTTGTAAAAAATGGAGAAGAATTTTGTAAAAATTTAAAATCATTAAAGATTGAGGATAATAGTTACTTTATTTCCTACAGAGGCCAAGGATCTTTTTACTTCTGTTACCTATGAATTGCTTGAAAAAGTTTTGGATTTTTATTTTGGTAATCATGATTCAAAAGAAAAATCACATTTAATTTGTTTAATCAAATTTTTATTTGAGAATCAATTTTTTTATTGCTAATGCCTTATTTGTTCAACATTATTTTGGAGAATTTATGGGGCTTCCATCATCTATCATTTTAACAGAAATTTCGCTGCAGTTTTTTTTCGATGCAATTTTTAGAACATTCCTTTTTTTGTTCAATTTGACAATTCTACATACTTTTTTTAAAAGTATGTGGACGATATTTTTATTATTGCTCGAAATCAATCAGAGAACCTCATTTTGGATCAATTTAATTTCCTGGATAAAGGAATGCAAGTTACCATTGAAAAACATGAGAATAAATGTTTGCCATTTTTAGATGTAATGATCAAATTGAAAGGTAATTCTATAATTACTGAACCATATTCGAAACCTACTTCTGTAAATTCCATTATTTCGTATTCATCAGCAATTCCTTCATTGGCTAAAGCTAATTTAATAAAAATGAAAATAAAGAAGGCTTTTTTTTCTTTGTTCTACAGAAGAACTTTTCTGTATGGATGTGTGTAGGATTAAGGAAGAATTTATTAACAATGAATATACAGTTCAATTTGTATTCTCCACTATTTCTAAAACCCTACATTATATTTACAACAAATAACCAAAAAAAAGAGAAAAATGGATTAGCCTGGGCAGCTTTCCCTTTTCGGACTATCATACAAAAACAGATAAGTAAGATTTTTTCAGAAAACTGATATAAAATTGAGTTATAGTTTGAATAACAAATTAACATATCCGATTGATTATAAAAATTCACAATAATAAATAATGATGATTAATAAAAGAATTTTGTCATCAAAATGAATAAAATAGAATTTTGTCATCAAAAT
>JAFIDM010102399.1:0-11672 GCA_023159025.1 Thereuonema tuberculata | reverse complement strand
AGAATTTTGTCATCAAAATGAATAAAATAGAATTTTGTCATCAAAATAAAGGAAATAGTGACCAAACTTTGAAAAAACGTTTTGGATAGCACAATAGTTGTATAAAAATTGGAAATTTAAAAGGATCCTATATAGCTAATCGCATGTATGAAGTGGGTCGAATAGTAAAATTTGAGGAATATTTGATAGTAGATAAATGGAAAAATAAAATGGAGAGAAGCTATTGAATCTTTTTCATTAAATTATTGGGTTCTTATAATTGCTTTGTCCCTATTGCTCACTTACAACATTATTTAAATAATGGTAAATTTCAAAATATGCAGAATTCAAAAGAAAAAGATAAATTAAAAGAGGAAGAATTATGGATTTAACTATTGGTAAAGATTTGTATCAAAACAAATTTTTTTTCTTTCTTTGTAGTTCTGTAGGACATCAATAGAGGGCGAATTTTGAATTCTCTTCAAGCATCTCTTGACGTAGTTAGTGATCAAGTTAGTAATCAAACCAACCACAAACTTAAAAATTTAAATATCTTATTTTATTAGTAAATTATAAAATTGTGCAAGTTTATAACCAGAACCTTTCATAAAATAATTGTGCATGAAGATGAATTTCCAGTAGATTCGAAAGTAACCAAATTGTAAATGTGAACTTTTTATTATTGTTACAAATTTTAGTGTTGTAATGTAATTTTTAGCTTACAAAGTTTATAATCAAATACATTGTGTCTGCAGCGCAGTTGTAGCCGTTGACTGGTATACATAATCATCTTATTGTTACTGGTATATATAATTTATTATGTTATTTAGTAGCAGAAGGCAGACTTCCGTTTAGCGTACGCAGCGACGCCAAAGTTGGGGATGAACAAATGCAGTGAAAGCAACTTAGTGTTTTAAGGTGCAGCTATGTGTTGACAGGAAATGACCAGTCGCGCATGCGTACCATATAGGTCACGATCTCTCATCTCGTGTAGAATCGCAACTTATTATCAACTCTCCAATATTATTCAACTCTCAATATTAAATATTATCCAATATTTATCAACTCTAAAAATATCATCAACTTCGATGAATGATAATTTCTTAGGAGCTGAAGAAATCAATGTTTTGACCGAAAACACAGCTTCATCGAGCAGGTGAGTGTTCAAATTTTCATGATTATTATAGTAATCATTGTTGTTTGTAAAATCTGTCAAAATTTAAGCTTCTTGTATTCATTAATTGTTTTAAAAACTGCAATAGTACTTGAAAACAATTTATAATAAAAGATTTTTCAGAAGAGAAACTTTAAGCATAAATAAATAATACAATTTTATCCCGAGTAACTGGATTTTAGGCCTAACGTCAGCATGGAAATTTAAAAAAATTAAATATTTTTATTAAATAAATAAATTTAATACATCAGTCCCCCAAAAAAGTAATAAAATAAAAATAAATTGGTTATAAGTTATTTGTATATTCAGAAATCTGTGAGATCTCAAATTAAAAAAGGATTTTTATTTTTTAGGAAAAACTGATATTAGTATCCCAAAAATGCAAGAAGTTTTAGCTGTGAAGATGAAAGCTGCAATTCCTGAACCACCTTCTACAGAAAATTTATTACATCAACCAACACCTCCAAGAAATCCCTCTTTTTTTTTATATAGAGAACTGCTTTCAACCCATTACTAGCACACCATGCCAGACAGTTGCGTATAGAAAACCAAAAGTAATTACTCCAAAAACTGCAAAAATAAAAAGATTGTCAACATCTATTCATTATTGAAAAAAGAAACAAAAAAAAAGAAAGGCAATGTAAAAGAACTAAGGTAAGGCAGGCTTTAGAACTTATTAAGACTATAGTAAAGCCTAATCTTTATAAATTTATTCAGTGCCAATTATTGAATTCAGTTGTTTCAGCCAATGGACGACGGTGGACAATGGATGACAAAAACACTTGTCTTCAATTCTACCTTGTCAGCATATAACACACTCAGAGGTTTTTTACATTTACCAAGTGTGTAAATCAGTCTCAGATATAGAAATGGAACCTGGGTTTTCAACTGTTGTGCTGAATGCCATTCAAATCATAGCCAGTAAGTTAAAACCCGCATACAAATACTGCATTCTTTCGTTTGATGAAATGTCGTTGAAACGAGGATTATTTTACAATAAAAAGACAGATGTTATTGATGGGTTTGAAAATTTCGGTTCCTATATTACAGGTTCATCCAATCTTGCAACCCATGTTCTTGTTTTTATGGTTAGGGATCTTTGCAAAAAGTGGAAACAGGTTATTGGTTACTTTTTTGCATCACAGACAACCTCTGCAGCACCGTCGACTATTTTACATTGAATCTGTAGGACTTTGCCGTCTTTATATATATGTCTTTGGTTTTGACCAACCACAAACTTAAAAATTTAAATATCTTATTTTATTAGTAAATTATAAAATTGTGCATGTTTATAACCAGAACCTTTCATAAAATAATTGTGCATGAAGATGAATCTCCAGTAGATTCGAAAGTAACCAAATTGTAAATGTGAACATTTTATTATTGTTACAAATTTTAGTGTTGTAATGTAATTTTTAGCTTAAAAAGTTTATAATCAAATACATTGTGTCTGCAGCGCAGGTATACATAATCATCTTATTGTTACTTGTATATATAATTTATTAAGTTATTTAGTAGCAGATATATATACTTTATAAACAAACACAATATCTTATTAACTTAAACAAAAATATCGGATAAAGAAATACTTACTCTTCTTCGTCAGCTCTTCAATATTGAAATATGAATTCACTTCAAACTTTCAATATCACTTGACAATTCTTCTTATTGAATTATCGATTCATTTACAGTTCGCAAACAGTTCTTTAAATAGTTCACAAACAGTTCAATAAATAACGTTCATTATTTGGAATTCAAGTTCATAAGTTCAAAAACAAAAACAAAAAAACAAAAATCTTTTAAGAATTCATCTTTCATTCTCTGTTGGAATATTGTCACGTTTTCTCATGGTAATCTTCTCACGCGCTCCGTGTCATTGTTCAAATCAATCAATGCTTTAATTCATTTTTACTTAATTTCCACAAGTATCTCGCTATTTGTTCTGAATTCGTTCCAGAAGGCTGTTCGAATTGCGATGTGAACGAATGCTGAATCATTTTTTTCGATAAGAAATGATGTAAATGGTATTAATCCATTACAAACCCCCTGATGATGCTTATTTAAACATTCAAAATAATACTTAGGAAAATCATGCTTAAAAACAATATTGAATGGCCGGATCCGAGACAGAAGTTCCACTTTCAAACTTTATAATCAGTTCTTTTTTCAGTTCAATTGTAATTCTCACTGCTTTCTTGTTGTGCTTGGTGGGATCACTAATCATTTTTTGCATCTATGATTAAACTTATTTTCAATGAAAATATTTTAAAATAATTAATATTAGCAATAAAATTACACAACGTTTTACGTAGCTTGTACAACTGATGTTTAGCGTAGGAGAAAAACTATCGTTAGTCGCCATCTTTTTTATTTTGATTTTAACGCATTTTCTTTGGAGCAGAATAAATATTATTGCCTAACTAAAAGGCAGACTTTTATTGAATTCGTTTAGAAAATGAAATTTTATATTTTGAATGTTTTATTTTGCTTTTGATAATACTTTGCAAAGCTGGCATGTTTGATCTATTTTCTTTTACGGCAAAATACAAAAGCGTGATGTCATGAAGATTCCGTACCGGATTTTGTTTAGTAACAGCGATGAAACCAATGATCACAATTACAGTTTGAAATCAGTGATATCACTGATTACTAGATACAAACAAAATATTTTACAATCATTTGATAATTTGCTTACTTTTTCAGCCATTTTGAATTATTCAAAAGTGATCAATTAAAAAATTTCTAAAATAAGATTATTAATTTCCCGCTATCGCACAGACTTTCTCTGAAACAACTTCAGGGCATTATTAAAAACACAAATTGTCTGCTGAACTGTATATTCATCCTAAAGAATTTGCAGGTAACTAATTTATTTCCTTAGTATAAAAATTAAGCCAATGCACAAATTACAAAATAAAATAACAAAATTATATAATAAAAAAGTCTTACAATTAATTTCGTCAGCGCCAAGCTGACCCCACGTAACACAAACCGTTGGGCCAACGTTGGGTCATGGTTGGCACTGTTGGGGAATGGTTGGTGGTTTTGCCAATCGAATGCCAACAGTTGCCAACGGTTGGCAACGATGAGTAGGCCCAACGTTTGGAAAACATCGTTGGCCCAACGTTATTTTTTTGGTTGGCAACTAAAAAGTTACAAATTGTGTATCATGTTTTTGCATTATTGACAAATTAAAATACATATGTAATTTTAAAAGGAAAATAATGATTTTATTGCATTAAATTTAAATGTTAAAATTATGCTGGGGCAACATCCTCTGTATAAAGGTCTGTTTATCAAGCGCCGTGTAGCCAAACTCCACTATAGAAGGAGCCATCGCAGAGCCATCGGAGCCATGCGGAACCTCGCAATCGCCAACTAAGTTTTCCCTATTTCATTTTTCTTTTGAAGAGAGAAATTGCAGTTTTTATCTACTGAATATAATATATTTTACACAATTCTTTGTCAAGAATCTGGAGATAACAAAGGTAATAAGCCCCTTTTAAGATAATGTAAAATACTTTTGAAATATAGCTTAACGGATTTATTAGGCCTATTTTTTAGAGTTGCTTCACATATGAATAATGAATGCATGTTAGTTTTTTTTCTGAATTTAAAGTTTCAAAAAAAAAAAAATTATAAATTAATGAATGTTTCGTAAATTACATGCTTTTTGTAACGGATTTCATAACGAAATTTTGAAACTTTATTAATTAAATCTGTTTGATGTTGTTATTGTTTATAAAATAATATCTCATCACTCTTAAAAACATAAATAAATATTTAATATGCTTTACACGCAAATTTTCGGAAAGATAATACGACTTTCCATTATCAAGCTACCATATATAATGGAATATTAATTTAAAAATAACAAAAACAGGATAACGAGCCTTAATTCAACAAAATAAGTAATCTTATACAATAATAAGAATCATGTCATTACTAACATACTGATAAACAATAAACAAATAATTTACTAATAACAATTAATAATTTAAAAATCATAACATTACCTACATTGTGACAATAATAATAATAATAATAATAACAATACTAATAAATTCAATAATATTAGATAATAAATAAAACTCCCTATGTTAATTTACAAGTTCTTCAAATTTTGTGGTTTTTTTTTTAATTTAAATTTAACATTTCTTTAGCGAAATTTACAAATCTCTCGTTAATTTCTATTCCTTCGTTTCTATTTAAATTTTGGCTGCTTGTATTTCTTATGAGAATACTTTCAATTAAGTTTCTAGTTCAGTGTTTCTCAACCTTTTAGTACTTGCGACCCAATTTTCAATCACAACTCTCATCGCGCCCCCTCAAAAAAAAAAAAACCTCCGAACCTGTATGTTTAACTGAAAAAAAACCTCGAAATCTAGTTTTTTAATAAAACATTTTTCTCGATATGCTCGCGCCCCCCCTTTAGTTTTATCGCGCCCCCCTAGGGGGGCGCACCCCACAGGTTGAGAAACACTGTTCTAGTTACAGTATATTTTTCGTTGTATAAAGTTTTTACATTACTGAGTAGTAGTGAAGTCTATGTCCACATTTAATACAGTGTTCTGTAATTTCTGATCTATCTATTTGGCCATTCTTCAAATAATTTCCTTATTCTATTATGCGTTCTCTTGAATCGTTCTTTTGCTTTCTCCTATATAGAATTTATTAAAAATTTCACACTCAATTTTGTAGATAATACCCATTTCATATTTTAAATCACTTATTTGTTTATTTTAGAGCATAATATTTTTCAATTTATTCCTGTATTCAAATGTGACATCAAAATTGAATTTCTTACATATTTCCTTTAACATGATACTGCTTTTATTTAAGTAAGGTAATATTATCCTTTTATTTATCTGTTGTCTATTTAGTTCTTTAATATTATATTTATTATATTTTAATATAAGTTTATTTATAAATTTATCTTCATAACCATTTTTCTTTAAAATTTCTTTCATACTTTTTATTTCTTTTTTTTAATCCTCTTCTGAACTTGTTACTCTGTCAAATCTAGTGATATAATTGTCTACTATATTTCTTTTTATAAAATGTTCATGGCCTCATTTGAAATGTGATAAATGATCACTTTGGAAATCTTTTCGAAAATGGTTTAATATCAAATTGTTCCCTTTTTTTTTGAAAAGCAAATATCCAAGAAAAAGATGATAAACTACTAAAACTAAATCCATTTTAAAATTTAGTTTTTTCTTTTATTAATCTCCTCAAAAAATTAAAATTCAAACAAAACCATAAAATTTGAAGAACTTGTAAAGTAACATAAGGAGTTTTATTTATTATCTAATATTATTGAATTTATTATTATTATATTATTGGATTTATTGTTGTCACAATATAGATAATATTATTGTAGCGATAGTTACAAGTAATATTATTTTATTTTAATATAAAATATATATATATGATAAAAGAATTAATTGAATAATATTGCTTGAAAAGTTTTTTTTTCTTATGTTGTGAGTGACAACAGAAATATTTATTTGCATATGCAAATTATGCATGAGACGTAAGAAGAAGTTACGTTATATTACTAGTAGTTTTTTTTTTTTTTTTCTTGAGTCTGCCGATTTGAATCAAGAGGGTTGTGCGAGTAGAACTGTCCTTTCCCGTAGCCTAGAAAGGATAAGGCCTAGAAATGCCTAGAAAGGATAAGGAGAATGGATGCCAGAACTTAAAAGTCAAAGTACTGGTTGAGGCAATTAGAAGTCTTAGTGACTAATTATTATTATTCTCATTAGTAGAGAGAAGAAATACTTCACAAAGAATGTGACTATAAGAATAGGGAAGATACCAACGTCGCCTAACGTAAGAAGGAACAATTATTATTATTTATTATTTCTAATTTCTTAGAGTAAAGTGAACTTTATTATTCCAGCCGTAAGCAGAAGCCTGGATCATCACATTGAGAAAGAGAAGGGTCGAATCTTTCTCTACTCGTTGTTCCTGGACTAATTCGATTAAGCATTCTCCACCACGTAAAGTATTACTATATTTTTTGAATTGATTAATAGAACTTTGAATTTATTATTATAAGAATTTAATCCGTTTAATTAGTCAATTCTGAAGATTAGTGCCGTGTACCTTCACCATAATGGGCTGTTCCAAGGATTGGAAGTGAGGACGAATCAGCTGACGCCAACGCTGAGCGCCATATTCATCCAAGTTAATTGCCGAAGTGGAAATCGGGAATATCGTAACTTGTGGACTCATGACAGAGGTTGGATTCTGAATACCATAAAAGGACTTAATCCACACGGGTGAAAATGTTACGAAGAAGCCATTATGTAAGTAATTCTTAAGCTATTATTTTTGGAAGGGATTTGCGTTCGTCAACGCAACTGTCATCATGAGTGCAGTGCAAAGAGAACATTCAGTGATAATGAACCTGGATTAGTTAATGACATTGATTATTATAATCAGAAGAGGAATTAATTCAATCGGTGTGATTGTGTTAACATTAGACTATGTGTTACAATGTTAATGGTCAGCCAAGGAATTAAACTATGACAGGCGTTAATTATATTAACTATAATTATTAAATTTCATACAAGTGATTGGACAAATACTAACAAGCAGATTAGTCTATAATTAGTGTGAATTATAACCCCTGAACATACAGGTAGAAAAGAATAATTATTAAATATCATACAAGTAAACGGATGTAAACTAACAGCTAGATTAGTTTATATTAATGTCAACCATCCTCGTGAACATACAGGTGGAAAAGTTAATAGTGAATTAATGTTTCAAAGTGGTAACATTAATAAAGCAGTATTGTTATATTACTTAATAAGCGTGCTACATATATTATAAACAGTAACCTAATTTGAAGATTATTATTATTGTTACCTGTTATTAGTGCCTATATAGAAGTTTATAGAACAGTCCTTATTTTGAACAGAAACAATTGTATGAAGTTTTTTAACGAAATTGTTTTCGATAAACGTCGAAATAAGCCCATTCAATGTTTTTAACCATATACACACTAATCTCCTTGTGTGCTTTGTTTGATTATTATGCGTACTGCAACAATAGAACAGCAGTTATGATTTTTATATTAATAATTGTTATTAGTAAATTATTGGCTTATTGTTTATCAGTATGTTAGTAATGACATGATTCTTTATACTGTATAAGGTTACATATTTTGTTGAATTAAGGCTCGTTATTTTGTTTTGTTATTTTGAAATTATTATTTCATCATGTAGCTTGATAAAGAAAAGTCGTATTATCTTCCAAAAATTTGCGTAAAAAGCATATTAAATATTTATTTATGTTTTTAAGAGTGATGAGGTGTTATTTATGAATTAATATGACTATTAAGAGATTGGGAGGAAATATGGATTAGACTGTTAATGTTTATCTGTTTGAATTAAAAAATTTTAGTTAAATTAAAAACCGTTAAGTATCTTAACTATTTTATATTTTCTTTTATTTTAATTATTGGTTCTTTAATTAACATTGAAAGGAAATCATTAAAATTGTATTTCTTTAATATTGAAAATATGTGTTTAAAACAAGATACCTGTTCTGTTAGTATAATTATGAAACACAAGGAAGCATAATATTCACAAGGATTATTTTCTCTCAAAGTAAATGTTTAAATCCAGTAAACATTCCATATAGAACTGAAAGTGTAAGATTACAATAATAGTAATATTGTTTTTTATATTTGAGGATGGCAATATTAGCAACCCCTTATAATTAAAAATAATTTCATTTAAGTCTTTAATAATAGAATTTTAAATTTTTTTTTATCTCTATTTAGACAACATTCTTAAACAAAACATATAAGAAAAAATAAAGATATCAAATCCATTTCAATACGTGCTTAATATTTAAATATTGAAATGGATTTGATATTGAAATTTTACAATCATTTTTTAAAATCCTGTTAATTTTTTTTCAGGTGTAAACATGCCTTTGTGTTGTTGTGTGCCTGGATGCAGGCTCAATTTAGAGATATGAAGAGATGACAAAAGTCTTTCAATTTCCAAAAGACACACAACATTGGAATTTTTGCTTTATGTATTTAAAAACAAAAGCTGAAAAATTAGAAAATTAGAAAATCATGAATTACTTGTAGATTTGATGTTAGATGAGATTATTATAAGACTTGGAATTAATTTTTCTGTGACTACTTTGTCTGGCTTCAGTGCAAACAAAACTTTACAGGCTGACAACAGTGTAAAGAGTTTTATGATATCTTCTATATATTCAGACAATATAAAGATGTTGCAGCCCTTATTCCTGTTAAAACTTTAACTGCTAATGATCTGCTAGAAATGACAAGAGCAGATAATAGAAATTGTAAAAAAGCTGGATACCCTATTATTAGTAACATTGCTGACAATAGGATCAACAGAAATATGTTCACTCAGCTTTGTGATGGTACATTAACAACTTTCATATGTAATGCCAAAAACGGTGAATTCAAAATCTTTTTGATTCGGTCCATATTCTTAAGAGCATCAGAAATAATTGGATAAACCAACAAAACGAGAGGGCTTCATTTCTTTCTCAGATCTGGGAACTATACTGAAATTTTTACAGTATCATTTAAAGATTTGATATTAATTCATGGGAATTAAAAAGCAGCTTAGTAAAACTTGCTTCAAAATTAAATGAAAAAGCTCTTTCTCCATGTAATCTTGAAAGACAGAATGTCAGTTTAAGTTTGAGAAATTTTTCATGAAACAAATATTGTTGCAGCATCACTTTTGGACAGTCAGAATAGTGAAGGACTTGTTAAGTTTTTGCAGATTGTAATAAAGTGGTGGAAAGTACTCAACATCAAGAACACTAAAAAAGGTCATGTTAATTATAATTCAAAATAATAGTGTGGCTGAGGAATAATCTTATTCACGGTGTTTTCTAACGATACTTCAACTTGGCGTCTTGATAATGACTGAGAAAAAAAAACTCCTCAAGCAAATGTATCTGTGCTTTTATTTGCTAGAAAACTGTTCTGGTCGACCAGCAAATAGAAGCACAAATGCGTTTGCTTTTTTTTTTTCAATTATCAAGAAGACATCATCAGTAGAATTAATCTTCAAAAGCACTTACTTTTCAATTTTATGTGTTAAAAGTATTTTAGTTCGAACTAGTTTTTTTGTGTTTGTTTGCAAGTTGAGATCAAAACCATTCTACTGAATATTTGATGCTTCAATCATTATCAGACAGATCTTCAGCTAAGTACAGGTTTTAATATTATTTTAATCACTTTTGTTGTTTGTAAATGCGTGGTATAATATTTATTTTTATTTCATAATGAATAAAATATTTTAACATAATGAATGTTAAAGTAGTCAATCTAAGTTAAAAGTACGTTGAATGTTGCTGTTCTGCATAAACAAAGGCTATAATAAGACAGCATAGCAATGGCTTGAATTTTCAATTAAAACAGGGTGTATAGATTCAAACTTGATGGTGTAGATCACAAGTTTACAATTACTGATTTTTGTCATTGCATTTTAAATTAATATATTTATAATTCAGATCAGTGTTATGATTAACTTTTTATATTTTTTAATACATTTCAAAATTTGTCATTTCCAAAAGGAAAACAAAATGGTAGAGATTTTTTTTTTTTTATTTTACTGAAAGTAGGATTTCTAACAGTCATTTTCCATCATTCCAGCACTGATGTTGCAGCAATGGTAGTTTAAGTTTTACTGTGATAAAATTAAATATTAATTTGTATATACATTACATTTATGTTTTGTAAATAAACTATCAAACTTGTGCATATATATTCATTGTTAAATTACTTTATAACTTGTTTTCATTCACACATTTTTTTATAAGCAATTTGTTGATTAATAAAATTATCATTCCTAATATCTAGCAGTTTTGTGAAACTTTACATTAAGTTATTTAATACATTAAATATATATTTCATTAAAAATAATGTTAAACTATGAAGCAGTATTTTTTTCAGCTTATTTCATATCTATAAAAGAATTGGTGTATTAAAAGCTTAATATTCACATCGACATATTATACAAACAGTAACTTCATTTCTCTAATATGATTTTAAAATTTTTTAATAACCTCTTTCAAACACGCTTAATATTCACAGAGCAATAAGGTTTAAATAAATAATAATTATTGGAATGGGGAGTTGATGTTGAGGATTACTAGGAACTAATTTATTTTTATGGACAAGATTTTATCATAAATCATAATAGTTCATTTATATTGTTTTCAAAAACAATTTCCAATACTGATTCCAAACAACATTATATTTGTAAATAGCTACAAAATTTAAAGAATGGTCCTTTTGTTATTTCTAAATATTGCACAATCACTTTTTTGGAAAACATATCATTTGTTTCAGTAGTTTTACAAATTCTTTTAAAAGGAGAGCCAATATATGAACATTTTGGTGTAATGAACTTTAGCAAATTTTAAATGTCTGTGTCTTTAATTGCTGTGTATTTGTTTCATTTGACTTGAATTTTGCTGGTATAAGATAAAGAATCTAGGA
>JAFIDM010102398.1:22487-34374 GCA_023159025.1 Thereuonema tuberculata | reverse complement strand
GAAAAACCAAACTTCGTCTCTAGAGAGAAGCGACAGCATATATTTATTTATTAGGTTTGTAAGCAAAGTGACTATCAAGGAAAAAAGAAGAACCCCAAAAGACAGAATAAACAAAAACAAAATTTAATCAATATGACGTGAGTGATCTCGCGAAATGTAAAAGAAATGTCCTCATCTCAAAATATACAGGACAAATTACCTCTTATTCACGATATCGAAAAGTAAAAAAGTTCAGGGTTTGAAAAAAAAGTTTGAAATGTTTGGCCACTCAAAGAGGGCAACTTCTATGCAACAGAATTGACATAACTTAATAGCCATCTTTTGTCGTTGTGTGAATACTTTCCTCTTAGAACGAACATTCTACCATCACTGGGATCCGAATGTATCCTGAGGATATCTACTCATATCTCACTATTGAATTCCAATATTCTTTCTTAAGCATTTATTAAAACCTTCATCAGCTTCAGCTACCTACGTAACTCCAAGCAGATCCAATTATCTAGTCTTTCTATTTCTAAAATACGACTTCTGCTGAATGTAAATAATATATCTCCAGAGTTGCAATAAATTCTAATCCATACATGTACCTGTAATATAAACATTAGCATTTGCCGTAACTGCAGTACAGTATGATTCTTAAGAGTTAACTGTAACTTTCGTCATCTACTTCTTCGCTAACTTCTGTCATCTTCACGCGCATCTCGTATTGATTTCAAAGCCTAGGTTGCCATTGGAAAAATAAGACCGAGACCTTCTAGTCACTGTTTTCAATTTTTATTTTTTTTAAAAGTGGAAGGGATGTCATTTATTCTACTTAATTGGAGATTTTGATTTTTTTTTTTTATTTCAGAACGAAAGAAATTAACGAAAAGATTTTTTTCTTTAATTATATTCCCTAATTTCTTCAGTTCCGAAGCAGAATTTCCCTAGATTACAGTATTTTTACCGAAAAGTTTTGATATTCCATTCGTTGGTTACTTCAGATTTTTAAAAATTTTCAGTTTTCTTTGTCTGTAATGGTCTCCTAAATGCCTTAGTTTGGTTCATTAATAATAAGAGAGGCTATTGTGTGAGTTACATTCGTTGGTTCCTTCGAATTTTTAAGAATTTTCAGTTTTCTTCTTAGCCTATCTAACGTTCTCTTAATTCCTTAGTTTAGCAGATTAATAGTAACAGAGGCTAATTGTTAAGAGTTTTCAGTTTCCCCCATGTAAATGTTGAGATTACAGGATTTTGATTGCACTGTAATTACAGTGTTTGTAAAGAAAACTTGGAAAGTTTTATTGCACTGATGGCAAATAAGAATTCCTCCTTGGCCACATATAAGATGTGATTTGCTGTTAGGTATCCAGGATTTCTAACATTTCTAGTTGTAGGAAGCTTTAATTGAGTAACCCAAAACTTTTTAGATACACTTAGTAGACGTGAATGGCTGTTCCGGCATGGCATAGTGGATAAGGCGGTGGCCTCCCACGAGGCAGATGTGTCGGAACCTGGGTGCGAATCCTGGCATCGGCACGGATATATCCTTTTTTTCCTGTGTTTGTCTACTTCTTCTCCTTCTCTTCCTCTTCTGTCTACGGCACTGACAAATATTCCAAAATTCTAGGGTTTCTAGGATAGCTCCTACAAGGAGAAAAAAAGTACACGTGGGGATGTTCCCGCGGCCCTATTCAAGAGTGAAGGATACTAAGAATTTGTGGGAGATGATGAAAGTACTGAGACTAACTAGTAGACATGAATTCTTTAGTGTTTATGCTTTTCTTACAGGTTCTATAATAGCATATTGCAGACAAGATATTTTCAAGAAGTGGTGATACAAAAACCCTTGTAACTCTTATCATTGTAGATGTTCAAAGTTTGAACAATAGAAGTAAAGAAACTTCAATCACTGAACAAGACTGCAAAGATGGATGGTTCTAATTTAATGTTAGAATATGAAAACTCTCCTAACATAACATTTTAACCTTGCTCTTTTAATTATCAGTTTCTTCCTTTCTAATTTTCTTCGTAAACAGTAAATTATGAAGTAACCTTCTCATAAAGTGTGTTAAGTATTTTAACTAACAGTTTAAATTCCTTCGAGGTTCTATCTTCTATTAATCATAACAGTTAAAAGTCTTGAATTTTGTTATTTATTGGTGACTGTACTAAGTGAAAACCACTTAATAGTTTTAACTTATGTATTTCAACATTTCTAATGGTTTGTACTTCTGTGTATTATTTAAGTGAGGAGTAATTTTCTTCTTTTAATTTTTTTTTTCTGGAATTACTGATAGCAAAGTGGGACTGTGCCTTGTCACTTTTTACTCTTTCAGCTTTTTGAGTTTCAAAATTTTTAAGTTTCCTTCAATACCTGTCTGTGATGTAAAAAAAAAAAAAGCTTTCCAGCTGATTTACTATTGGATCCAACAGAGATTAAGTTTTATGACAGTATATATAGGCATTCCTCAATTAACGACCGAGTTCCGTTCCTACGACTAGATCGTTAAGCGAATTGGTCGATAAGTGAGGAGCTCAATCGTTTTTTTTTTTATTCTGAATAAAGAAAACGTCTAAAGGAAATTCTAAATTGATAATTTTGTTTTAATTAGCATCTCTTACATATTTCAGAACCTAAAAAATACAATCAGCAAAATATTATAAAAATGATGTACCAAAAAAGCTAAAAGTTCATTCATAAAAAAAGACAATCAAAATGGTACTAGTATGAACCAGCAAAGGGATTGGAGGGTTTTCGATATTGTTCAATGGTCGGATATGTTTCGTTCGCATTTTCGTTGCCGTGAAACACGCCTACGACGTCTGAGAAAGTGGATTTTCTCCCGCGCTGGAGAGCTAGTCGTAAGTCCGAGCGGTCGTTAAGTGAGGAGTTCCTATACTGCGTTCTCGATGTATTCCAGAGTTTTAGAGCAGCAAGAATGCATCTTCGAAGTGTTCGTCATTCATGGCATTTCTGCTTTGCAGCAACTCATAAACGCTTATCTTGTCCAACAAAGAAACCAAAACTATTTCAGATATCTTGCCTTGTTGGACAGTGGTTGACAGAGTAATGACTGAACATGTACAAAACAAAGAGGGACAGAGGGTCATGACCCCAAGGCCCTTTAACTAAGTACGAGCAGTTTATAACCAGTAAGCAACCTGAAACAGGTCATAGTAATCTATTGTGTATATAACCAAGAGAATAGCGTTGAAGAAGAAGTTCATTTCGTTAACTTGAAATGGCTTTTAAATATGTTAATGTTTGTGTATGCGAATAGCGAAATGGTATACAAATATTCCGAAACCTTACTTTTCTTTACATTACTACTTCGTCAAACTTTCGAGACGTCATTAAAGATTCTCTTGAGTTTTCATTAGACATTAAGTAAACATTCTAAGCCAACTTTTGACTGAGCGAAATAGAAACTTTGCATGGCTTAATATTGAAAGTCTTTGAAACTTTCTTGCCCAAAGCAAATTTTGTTCTACATTCAGTTAGAGATTTAATTATAAGTGTAATTCATAAGAGTTAATTAAGTACTAAATTGCCAGCAGTTTTAGGCCTTTAATTTCTGTTATTATTGTTTTTGTTTTTTTTGTCAAAGTTAATAAATATTAAATGTTTTGAGAAACGCATCTTTTCTCTGGCTGATAACGTATCATACTTTATGTTTAGAGAAATTCGTAGACTAAACAATAGAAAGTTTGTGGAACATTGCCGCAAGTTCAATAGATAGAGTGTAAAAATTAAGATTAAGCATGTACAACAAAATTTCCATTTCGAAACAGTACTAAACACGATTCTGAAACATTTTTGGTTGCAGAAAAATAAAAATGGAAAAGTTACGTAAATGAAAGAAATAAGAACAAATCTGTCAATGGGTGAGACCAAGTTGTTTACTAAGTGACATCCTAGAACAACTGTTTCACGCTAATATGGAAGCAGTCATCAGTAGGCACAAGGTCTCTAAACAGGACTATAGGAAATATCTTCATTGATTCCGTCGATATTTCCTCTAGATCTGTGTTTAGAGACATCGTTCGTTGTTTACTGGTGACTGCTCCTAGCTGATGATCGCCGTATTTGTGTGAAACAGTTGTTCCAGGATGTCACTTAGCAAACAAATTGATCTCATCCATTGATATTTATTAATATTTACTTGCGCATTTTTATTTTTTATGTGCTAAAAAATCATAGCGGCCGCGGAAATATTATCTTGTCCAACAAAGAAACCAAAACTATTTCAGATATCTTGCCTTGTTGAACAGCGGTCGATAGAGTAGTGACTCTATCGACCTTTTTTTTTGAATGGTGAATTTTCTCGCCAATTTTCCATTTTTTAAGCTTTTCGGCATCACCATTTCCACCATTGATTCTGACGAATAACAGATCTGTTCTCTTGAGTTCAATAACTTACTTTTAAACTTAAAAAAAAAAAAAAAAGAATTTTACCTATGATACTACAGATGCTGACAACGAGATCGAAGGTTTAATCACCCACCTTTATTACTCAAAATTGAAGAAAAAATCAATGGCAAATTCCTGAAAAATGTAATTTAATTTTCAGACCAAGAGACGGCTATCCAAGTAGCTAAGTTAATCAATTGGAAAAGGCCAAACACACAGTTTCTAAAAATTAACTTTATAAAAAATAAAAATACAAAATACACATACGTTTCGGCTTCCCGAAGTTACATGCCTTTCTCAATGTAATTTACAATAAAGGAAACAACTCCTTATTTATACAGCCCAACTAAAGACAAAAAACTCAGTCATGGGATTCTACCCTTTTGGAGAACCCCGTAGCTGAAGGATCTGGTCCAATCAGAATGCAAATAGTGAAGTATCAATCAGCTAAGTTAATCTATGTCATCACTCTTAAGAACAGTATTTCTCAAACTTCCCGTGGTGAAAAACCTGTTTTATTTTGATTTAAAACCGTTTAAATATTTTTGTTGAAATTTCCAAACTAGTAAAAATTAATCATGATATTGGTTATTAAGTTGTCGAACTTCTTGACATCATGGCTGCTTCCATTAGCTCACACGTATCTCTTCAAACGTAAAGTTAATCTAAACGTTAGTCTTTGCATGGTCCTGTGCTTTGATTGGCGAGAATAAAATTAAACTATGTGTAATTTAAACAGAATTAATTACAAAACTAAAAAACTTGAGAGGGAGAAAGAAAAACAAAACAAAAAAGGCAGATAGGAGAATTGATCCAGCTAACCTTAGCATGAAAGAGGGATGCTTAAAAGATCATCTCATCACCACGGAATAGAGATTCCTACGCCTGAGCTCACTCCCGATCTTTTTCTGAAACTGGCTGTAGACCTCCTCATAAATATCCCATTTCACTTTGAGATCCAAAACTACATATATATTGTGATGTTTGGATAAGATACAGTGTGGTCAAATGAACCGACATTAAAATTTTCAAAACACTTGGTTCGTTACATTAATTGTAGAAATATTTGTTGACATGTTTTCAAGGGAAGGCGAGTAATGATTGAAAAATTATCATTAATTAATTCTTAATCACTTGATAACAATAATAATAAATTAATTATTAATAAGCTTATTTAGATATTTTTAGATGATAATAATCAGATAACAGTTATTTATCTTAAAACTTAGTTAGTTAATAATAATAATAATACCGGTAATTTAATTGGAATATTCTATAAATGTTATACGCACCCCCATAACAGTTTTGCGACGGGGAATTTATCTTGAGTTCCCCAAGTAAATCACTTTTATTCTCCCACTTACCCCTGTCTGCTATGGGACAAAAAGATCACTTTTCACTTCAACATTTAAAAGTTGATAACTTTTTTTAAATCTTTTTGGGCCAAATTATAATCGAAAAACCTTGAAACTAAGTCATCAAACACCTGTAGAAACTCAAATTTTCGTTTACAGAGAACATTGCTTTCTACTGTTATAAGAGTTACTTGTTGCTTAAAACTTTTAAGTGTTGCGGCGCGATGAATTTTTTTTTTCATTACAGTTTTATTAACTCGTGTTTTAATTCCAGCGAAGAATGTGTGTTGAGGTTCTTTACAGATGCAGCTCCTGACAACCTTCGGTAAATTGGGATCATAACCTTCGCAAGTCTATTTAGCCGTCACATTCTTTCCCCCCTTCCTCTCTCACGTCCCCTACTTCCAGTTAATTATCCCTCTTGTTGATTTACACTTTTGCCCCTTCGGGTTTTACGTATATACGAAGCTGAATCTACTCGGGGAAATTGACTGTACGTGGGCATCGACGATAATTATTGTCCCTTATCCTATCATCATTTTTTTTTTTCTTTACATCTTCTTAACCAATAAATTCGCATCCTTTCTTCTTATCTTTGTAATCTGGACTCGCTTTAGGAAAGTCGCAGAATGCAGACATAGTTTTAGGGAGATATTAAGAAAAGGCAGAGTTTAGAAGTTAAATAAATATCAACCCTTCAGGGCTCACTTGGCGACTTATAAAACTCTTTGCAACTAAATAACAACTTTCTGGCTGAAATTTGTTGCCTACGATGATAATTCAGGAGACTAATGGCCACTTTACACGCTCTTGAAAACTTGCCTGAAACCGTCAAGTGACGTGAAAAATCTCCCATTTGTCCGAAAAACCTGCCACTTCTCTAAATACGACGAGCTCTAAACTCAGGCAAATATTAGAAGCAAGTCGACATCAGCGCCCTTCGCAACGAGGAAAAATTATTTAAAAACCTACGACACTGATGACTTCGCGCTAAAAATTTGATATTGGATATTATTTGTTCGTGATTTCAATCCCCTGCTTCATTCACCACATTCTCTTCCTCCGGGATCTTTACTTTTTTTCCCCCATTTTTCTTTAACTCTGCTGTGAAATGAGATGAGAATTATTCGATTCAAAATCATGTTGTTTATTTCTTCGGCGACCGGCAGTTTTAATCGCAATCTCAACGAGAGCAAAACGAGACTTGCCATATGAAGTTGTCGTCTCGTGTAAAGCGATACGACAAACGGCCAGCGGCAATCGGCAAGTCTTGTCTTTCCATATACGAAGATCGAAAGAACTTTAACGTTTTCCTTCAGTCGTTCTTTCTTAAAATTATTATTTTTCTTTTAATTATATTTTTTTAAAAAAAGACGTGAAAACGACAAAAACGAAAAGCCTACATTTATATTCAAATTACAATATCTGCTGAATATAGTTCAAATTTTTCATTTTCCGAACAAAGGAATTATATCCGTACTACTTTCTTATCTAAATCGGATCAATTTTAACCGTACCAAATCTCACATAATGGATGAGCTAAAAGGACTTAATATTCATTGTATAAAACGATGAGATATTAATTGAAATAGGATACATCAGCATATTTAGGCTCAATGTTTTCAATGAGAATTTTTATCGCTTTCTTGAGCTACTATCGGCCAAACGAAACAACGACTTTGACCTTGAAATGCACCTATGATCTCTTAATCATTCCAGGACGAGAGAAAACTATTGACAAAGGTTTGCCTCGCTTGAGAGTCGCCAATCAGAAGCCATAAATTTCCCGCCATAAACACTGACATATACAATCGATTCAAATTCTACTATTGCGACATCCGGTGGCCACGGTCGTTCTTTGGTTTGGCGGACTTTAATTTCTGGTAAAGGCCCCGTTTGGAAAAGATTCCAAGGACGAAAGTTAAATCGCCCCTTTGTTTCGCCTACGAATTTTCAGGAGGACCCATCCAGCAGTCCAAAAGTAATGAAATGGATCGAAGATTGGCGCTTTCTGAAAAGTAATGAAATGAATCGCGTACAAGATATAAATATAGAAGGACAGACAAAGCAGCGCACATTTATTTTAATATTGTCATAAAAGGAGAAACTACTCTCGGACATCCCTATTCAACTAATTTTTTTTTTTTATTAAATAACTTTTTTTTCTTTTTTATCTGATTGGGTTCGCACATCACAAGCTTTGAGTGATGAAGAATGGCCAAGATAATTAGTTATTGCCTCCGGAGTGTTTGAGGTCTAAAGAAGGATCTGCTTAAAAATATTATGTGAAATCGTTAAATCCGATCAAATATGTAGGCTGCTACAGTAATAATTTCGACAATCGAAGTGAGTCTCTTCATTCCCAACTAGATCACAGTTTGTGAATCGTTTTATTCAAAATCTACAATAACTAGAATATTGATGCTGGTTCACAAGGTTAAGGGATTATCTAGGATCGTGGGGATTTAGCCTGTTCCTGGAATGGAGATCTCATCTGATTGATCCTCAGCACAGGCGGACCGAGGTGAGATTGGTTTTGACTCAATGTTGCGTTGTTAAGAAAAATAACGTTGGACAGAGACAGGTTAACAGGTAACCACTAACTTTACTGACTAAAAATAATTTATATCAATACATTAAAAAGTTGAGACCCGTATTTTACTTGGTGACATCTCAGAATAGCTATTTCACGCTCTTCAGCGATCATCAGCTGAGTTTACTGTACCTTTTCATCATCATCATTCATCATTCATCCTTTATCAGTCCACTGCTGGACGAAGGCCTCCCCCATACATCTCCATCGTTTACGGTCACCAGCTTTACTTCTCCATCTCATCCTTCCATCTGCCCTTTGGTCTTCTTCTTTTCCTTTGACCTGTGGAGGGTTTCCAAAACGTGGTCAGGCTCGTCCAGTTTTCCCTAGTCTTTCTGGCCAGGTGTCCTGCCCACTTCCACTTTGACTTCTTTAGACATATTAGTGCGTCTTGTATTTTGGTCTTTTGTCTGATCCATGTGTTTCTCTTCCTGTCTCTCAATGTTATATTTAACACGTTTCTTTCCATTCGTCTCTGAGAAACTTTAATCTTATTTTCTTGGTTTTTAGTAATAGTCCATGTTTTCCCGGCATATTTTAACACAGGCAGGATACACTGGTTGCAGGCTTGTCTTTTTAAGCTTATAGTATGTCTGCTTTAAAAATATACCCCATTTTCCTGAAAGCCATCCATTAAAGTTGAATTCTTCTTTTGATTTCCTTTTCTCTCCCTACTTTAATCTGCAATATTTGTCCTACGCAGTTAAATGTTTCTACAATTTCAATATCTTGATTTTCCAACTGAATACTCTTTGGTTCCACAAATTTGTTGAACATGAACTTGGTTTTTTCTTTATTAATTTTTAATCCTATGACTTTGCTTTCTTGGTTTATATTTGTTAACATTTTTCAAGCTGCTTGGGATTTCTTGATATAATTACTGTATCATCTGCATATCTAAGATGGGAAATCCTCTTTTGATTTACTTTAATACCTTCCCTTTTCCAGTTTAATTTGTTGAAAATCAGATCAAGTGCAGCAATAAAAAACTTTGGGATAGGCAGTCGCCTTGTCTGATTCCCTTTTCTAGGTTTATGGTTCCGCTGATTTCATTTAGACTGTACCTTTTACTTACAAATAATTTAGGATAAAATATTCCGTTTCTTATGCTTTTCAAAAAATTTTGGTAAACTTTTCAAACTTTTATACATTATTTTTATTCACAAATTTTGAACAAACATTTTTTTAACTTTTAGTTTTCATGTGTACCGATAGTATTAATGTATTTGAACAAATATTGTTTTAATATTTCCCCATGTTATTCATAAATTTGCACAAACGTATTTAAGTGTGTATTATTCATATGTTTGACCAAATATTATTTTAATATTTCATCCCCATATGTATGCTATTCATAAATTTGCAGAAATCTATTTTTGACTTTTAAACGTGTATTAGTTATCAATTTGAACAAACATTATTTGAACACATTCAGATTCCAACAGAATTATTTAAAGAACTAGTGCTGAAAGAGATACTAACGTTGCGGTTGCCACGGCAACCACATTCCTAAATACGAGACGTAGTCTTTAATGGCTATTCTCTTCTCGGATTCATCTGAATACCTTTAGATACATCACGTCTGTTTACGAGTCAACGTTGACTCGTTAAGAAATATGTGAAGCCAAAATTCCCAGGTCTGCCACAAATATTTCTAAAATATCTAGTCCAACAAGAAAATGTACCGTATTTATTTATTTCCGACCAGACGAAGTTAAAATTGAAACTCAAGTTTGCGATTCTCCTTAGATTTCAAGTAATTTAAAAATAAGTATTTTACAAAAATTATTATCGTGATCTATGAATTTAGTGTCTAATATACATTTAATCCTACTTTACTGTAAAGTAATACCTGTAGGATACAACATCCTATTGGTATCCTTTGCTACAGGCGTTGTTTTGTTACTTTTGTATCAAGATGGATTATAAATTTTCGAAATTTTGAGAAAATTATTAAAATTTGATTTAAATTTAATTGACATGTTTTCTAGATAATATTAATGGAACGGCCGCAAAATTTTATAAATGTTTTAATTAATGTCAAGTGAATTTTTATATTATTAAGAAACCAGCTTGTGTAAGCACGTTCGCAGTAACTGAAGTTCGCACAAGCGTTGCCAGGCAACAGGTCAACTCAACTGTGCAAATTTCCGACTGTCACACATGGATTTCAATATTCTATTGCATATATTCTTTAGAATTTAAACTTTAATTTATCTTTAATTTTAGTTTTAAGTTTTAGTTATTAATTTATTTAATGTAATTTGTGTTTATAAATAGATAAAATGTTGTTTTCTGTTACATATGCGAGGATCCCAGAGCGCTCTGCAGCCGTCTAGTAGTTTACTTAAATTAGTAAGTTGTAGGAATTATTTCAAATCATTGCATATAATGTATCTCTGCCCTGTTTGTACCAGCAGTTCTTATTTGTTAGAACAATTTCTTTCTTAATATTTCTTTTTATATATCCAAAGAACTGAAATTTCTTTACAATTCTGTGAAAGTTACAATTCAGTGGAAAAATTCATAGGAAAATTTCTTCAGAAAAATTAGGAAATTTTTCTGACGTCATAGTAACATCAACTTATGTATAAATGCGGTAATCCGTGAAAAAAAAAAAACCCCAGGGATTCTAGTCTAACAGCACTGGAAATTATTTTAAATTTGGAAAAACAAAACTTAAATTGTAAAATTGATTGTCTTATTCTCCTAGCAAACCGAAAGCGTCATAACAATTGCGTCTTTTAATGACGCATTTTACATTGAAAGTCCAGTAGTGATACAAAAAAGAGAAAATATAATTTAAAAACAAGATTAAATTAGAAAGCTAAATGCTTTCTAAGAAAATAAACATAACTCTTCTAAAATTTTGATAAAATGTATTACTATTTATTTACTATTTTTATTTTTTAGTTCTTGTACGTCACGCCAATTATTTGCTGATAAAAAAATGGCTGAAAAATAATTAAAAAAACAAAACAAAAACAAAATTGCTTATATTTATAGAGAAAGCTTCTGATTCGAAATTCAGTTGTAATTTATTCGATCAACTACAAGTTTTAGTTGCAGATTTTAAGTATTTGCTCGTGAGAAATGATGAATTTTAGAGGATTTTATTTAGAGCAGAATTTTTTAGACCGCAAAATTAAAATTTTCTTTCTAAATTAAAACTGAAAATAGTAATAATAATAATAATAATAATAATAATAATTTTCTTTATCAACTTGGTGGACCCGACATAAACTATAATGAGAAATGCGAAAGCTCTTTAACATTATTCTTTTAGGCTTCTGATAAGGATCAGAAGCCTAAAACTTCACTTTGTCCGTCCGTCTATGGACAAGTATCTTTAAAATATCATTAAATTATCATTAGCAACAGCCTCAACAATCGCAACAATCACATTTATAACTTCAACAAGTATCATCAAGGCAAGTATCAGTACATTATCATTAGCAACATTGACAACAATCACAATAATCGCAACAATTGCGCCTTTTGCATTCGCAACAATCACAACAATCACAATAATCGCAACAATTGCGC
>JAFIDM010102398.1:0-12487 GCA_023159025.1 Thereuonema tuberculata | reverse complement strand
CGCATCTGTACCTGGCCGTGTGAGTCCTTGTTCACTCAGTGTTTGACGCCACTCAGGCTTCGAAAATATCTTTCGGTTTTCAGGATTTCACTGATATGCGATTGTGGACCTATAATTCGAAGCTAAACATTTTGTAAGAATTGTTTTCCAAAGTTATTGATATTACTATTTTTAAAAAGAGCTATCGTTATAGAGACTCGAAATATTAAATATGGTCAAGGGAATGAAGTGATTAACTTTAATAACTACACGTGGAGATATTCTGTGCGAGCCAGTGGTCTGAACAGATGCCTTCTAATTAAGGACTTTACAGAAGTTTTCAAATGACAGACCATTTGATTCGGTGGAAAGTGTCTCCGTTATTATATATATTGGCTAATTGGAATAAAGGCAGCAAGATTTTAACTGTTGTTAAGATTAATTGCATTGGACCATTTAGAAGCTGCTGCATATGGACACAAAACCTATCTTAAAAAAAAGCTTTTGTCTCCAAAGACTAATTTCTCTGTAGAAATACTTAAGGGATTCTTAGTTGCATTTCTTAATTTTTCTTAGCTTCCTTAGATCTAGGAAAACTTTAGATTATACTTGTTAGGGTAACAAGAAAAATAAGCAGAAAAACGCACACAGTTAAAGGATTCACTGAGCTATTTTTGGGAAGTCCGTACCGAACCCAAGATAGACTGTTTCGAGTTCCTCCATCTCATCAGTTGGACTCACCCAGTACTCATAGCTCAGTGGAATCCAAAGAAACGTAAACAAAGGATAAAAATGAATAAAAACAATGAATCTTTGAGTTAAAAAAAAAGTATATAAAACAAATTAAGAATAAATAGGACAATAAATTAATCTCCGCTAGCAGAATGCTTAGCTTATAAAGCAAACCTACAAAATGACAAAATTTAACGTGCGTGATATATAACAGGAAAAGTAAGCGTAAAGACGTACACATCGAAAGACTCACTGAGCTACTGGGAATCCAAGACAGACTGTTTCGAGTATCATAACTGTCATCAGCTGGATTCATCCAGTACCCAGTGACGAGATGTACGAACCTCGAAACAGTCTGTCTTGGCTTCCCAGTGCGAAATTTCCAGAAATAGCTCAGTGAATCTTAACTGTGTGTGACTTGTTAGGTATTAATAATATGTCTTACCATTTGGTTTTGTATTTGTTGTGGATGTCTTCTGATTGCGATAAGAACCAGAAACAAGACTACTGAAGTCAGAAATATATTTTAGACTTAATGATTGATTGTTTTTTGAAACCTAAATACCATAATATTCGAAAAAACAGTATGAATAATAACAGAAAGAATTCCCTTTCTTGCAGTGTTCAGTGGAGTTGCTGTGAAAAAGCAATTCTGGAGCAGTTGTGGAAAATTCAAGAACAACAAAAGCACTGCATGAATTGGATTCATTACCCACGTCCTCTTTCAATCTTCTCTCATTAAAATAAAAGCGCAGCAGTTTATACTGATAAATTGACTTAATAGGAGGCGGAAATCAGTTTGGACGACTTGTAGGTCTAAGTTCAAATCGTTCTGTAAATGCTAAAAATACACCTAAAAATCTGAAAATTTGGAATACGACAGCTTTTAATATGAATGAATCCAATTCTCCTATTCTTGATTGAATTTCAGGTCTACTAAATTATTTTAGCTTAAAAAGCTCCCATTTCTGATTCTATGAATAAATAAAGTAATAATCTATTCCCTGAATTCAAATTACCATTACTTTCCTAGTAGTTGAATTTAAAAAAAAAATAAAAATCATAAATTTGATAGTTTCAATTTATGGTTTTATTTTTTTTAATTCAACTATTGGGAAAGTAATGAAAATGTTGAATTCAGTTACTAGATTATTACTTTATTTATTCATAGAATCAGAAATGGGAGCTTTTTTTTTAAGCTAAAATAATTTAATAGAATGCAAGTTCTTTCGAAAACTTAGCTAGTTTGAGCTTAAATGTAATTAATTCAGTTATCATATTAAAATCAAGAATAGGAGAATATGATTCATTCATAGTTAAACTGTTATATTTTAAATTTTCAGATTTTTAGTTGTGTTTTTAACACTTCCAGAACGATTTGAACTTAGACCTACAAAGCGTCCAAATTGACTTCCGCCTCAGCTTAACATCACTAAAAAAAGTTACAGCAGCAATTGAGAAACGAAGTAAATTACAGAAAGGCTACCGTTCTTCGGTGCTGATCACTCATTTTCATCCAATCGACCATTCTTGTATTCGGTGCTTCGTTTTCTTGCAGCTCTTCAATGATTCTTCTGATATCAGTGCTACCATTCTACGATGTTAAGTCTGCTACCATCGTATGTTACAATGCACCCCAGACAGTTACGAAAAGCTCGTTCAGCGAAAGCTCATTCTTTTTAAAAGTGCATTTCCACTTTTTTAAAGATTATACTGTGGGTGGCATTCCCAATGTCACAGTAGCTGCCCGATGCTTCCCCGCATTGCAACAAGCTCTCCGCTCTTAGACTGGTTTAAGGAAAGCAATGCAGGAAAGCACTACTTCGCAATGTGACATTGGGAATGCCACCCACAGTACGTGAGCCTTTAATCTAACTAACTAACTAACTCCATGGCACTACAGCCCATTTAGGGTCTTGGCCTCCTTAACAATACGAGCCCACTCTTTTCTATCTTGAGCCTTTCTCCTCCATCCTCGTACCTGGAGCTTTTTCAAATCACGTTCCACATCATCAAGCCATCTAAGTCGTGGTCTTCCTTTTAATCTTCTACCACCAGTGAACCTTTAATCGGTTTTAGTTATTACGATATCGATCTGAAATTCCCAGTTAATTAAACTAAGAAATGCTTTAAAAACCCCAGAAAATAGCATTTTAAAATTTTAATGAAACAAAATTCAACTTCCACTGACACTTTTTATCTTCTTTGTTTTTTTAGTTCTGTTTCTTTAATGTAATCGATGTTTCACTTTTTATGTCTACGAATTTAAAGACGAGAATTCCATTCATATTTCATTTCTTCTAATGGAATTCACCCGTTCGATTTATTTTCTTCTCATTTCCTGCCTTTCTCTCCTTGAAGAATTATCACCGAGGATGTATTTTTCCATTTTTTTTTTTGAATTATGCATCCCCGATTATGCCGACAACCCCGTAAGGATAATGATAAATTGCGGTCTATCCACCCTCACTCAACGGGAACGCTAAGAATCATCTCTCCGATCATGTATTTATGTATGAATTTATTTATTCATTCATTCTTTCGTGAAAAAAAAAAAAATGGTTTTTCTCTTCTGTATGAATTTGAATTTTTTTATTCGCATATCTTCAACAGCGCGCCTGATTTGTAAATGGTGTTATCAGCTCTTGACCTAATTCAAAAAACTGAATACGAAAAAACCAGTAGTTCCCAAACTGTGATTAGTAAGAGGCAGATATCACAAGATCTTTTATTTTTTTATTTTTTATAAAAGCATGTACGTTTGCATATAGTCGGAATGGTAAATAGCTGTGAGGGCATTACCTATTAACTAGATACTATATATCTCTTAATGTGAATTACAGAAAAAAAAAGTGTAATTGAAGAGGTCAGAGAGATATAGTCGTAAGCCACTCTAACTTAGTTCTGAGTTATTAGCAATATAAAATTTTGACAAAAATCTGTAAATCTGCAATTCAAACTGGGAAAAATTCTTTTTATATTAAATGATACTTCAATATGTAATGAAACATACTGTAATACATGGAATGTTATTTTTGTCACTACAAGTTGTTTTTCTATTTTTTGTATTGTCACTTAAATGACACAGTCAATAACTTCAATCTGTCACATACTGCCATCTATTATGAAAACTCCAAAATTTCTTTCTATGGCTTTAAAGAGATGGGTTTAGAGAATATAGTGACATAAGAATCTCAAAAATGACGAAATGGTGGCTTATGACTATATCTCTCCGAGCCCTTGAATTATGTTAATTACTTGCAAATTAAACAGAAACTTGAGAGATCTTAAAGGCTACTTTCTGGAATACATTATTTACATAGGTCGATTAGAAAAAAGTTTACATGCTTGTATCGAAACACAAACCTTTATTGCAAGAAAATGAGATGAGCTCTTAAAGTGGCACAGATTTACACTACTTTTCTACAAAGTCAAAGTCACTTCGACGATTGAGGCATTTATCAAAACGCTTGCTCAGTTTGTTCAGTCTGCTGCATAAAAGTTAGGGCCCCTTCTCTTGAAGCAACTTTTTTCCACCACGTTGGACTTCATTGTCTAGGAAGTCCAGCGAGCGTGACCTTGTACATGTGCTCTTTTAAAGCAGGAAACATGAAAATTAATGGGAGCCAAATCTGGACTGTATGGCGGATGTCGCAAAATTTCTCAGTGGAAACCAAACAGAATTCTGAGTGTTTCGTGCAACGTGTGGTCGGGCATTGTCATGAAGGAGGATCACACAGTCGTTGAGAAGACCAGACGTGTCTTAATTGATGCTGTTGAGCAATTTCTTTAAGGCTTCAATAGTAGACCAGTTATCCAATCAGATCGCCAATTTGAAATGACAGCGCGCACCTCCAGTGACACGTATGAGTAAAGTCACGAGATACTGAGTAGTGCAGCCCTCTACCGGATATTTCAGCAACCACCGAGTTATGGCAAATTCATATATTTAATCTCTAGCGGTTGTAACCTTTTTTCCGATTGCCCTCGTAGGTAATTATTATTTTTTTTTTCTTTAAAGTTGTGAAAATGTAAAACATTTATATTCCAATTCTAACACCCACTAAATGCTAACAAAATAAATTTCATTTATTCCCAAAAAAATAATAATAATAATTAAATCCGCATAGGAATAAACTGTTCGGATCATTCACTCTCAATGGATTAGCCAAAAATTAATACTGATTGGATAGGACAGAGAGATATAAACGGAAATCCATTGTTTACGTGTTGTAATGTTTTACTTTGAGATTTTTTTGTTGTCTTCTCACGGTGATTTTTCGGCAGGACATATCCTATTAAAGGAAAGGAGACATGGAGGGAGGCAATAATCAAGATAACTCAAAAATTATTTGTCACATTAGGCTGAAATTTTAATTTAAATGTTTTCCACAATCCCAACCCCCAAGTGTACTATAAGTTCTTAAGAAAAACAATTTTAAAAAAGTTCTTTTTTTTTTCCCTTCCCTCTTGCAGTTAAAACACTTTGCTTTAAATCGTGAAACTTTAATATCTAATATGGTCCCGCTCTCTTAACAACGAAGGAAATAAAAATTAAAAAGAAATGAAGTGGAAAATCGGAAAAACAAATGAAAGAAATATAAAGAATAAAAAGTATTCATGAGATTTTTTTTCTTTTAATATCCAGTTCTAAAACTGAAGCAAGATAAATACTATTACAGTAAGTACTGTAGATGTACTGAATTAAATATGAATATCTATTATCTGAAGCGGGATGATGTCCCTAATAAACTGGCAATGCAAGAACACTATTATTTTTTTTTATTTTTTTAAAATTGTCTGAATTTCTGTAATGAACTAAAAAAGAGAAGAATGGGTAATTCTTTAATTTGAAGCTTTCAAAATTACATTCAGAACATAGTTCTGAAATGGAGGATATTCTGTGGGAATGTATTCATCAAACAGTTTGTCATTGTGAAGTGGTAACAGATTAATTCGGAGAAAACAAATCGTTGAAAATTGGATGTAACAAATCAAAACCTAAGAGTGTTTTGAAATAAACAACAAAATACCGTGAAATACCGTGAAAATAACATGTCCGTGAACAGAAATTGCTTCAAACTAAACGGGATATTTGTCATTAATAATTCGTCGTCGTCTTTATCAATTGCCTTGTATCCTTTAGGAGGTCGATGCAGTTTCTAATGTTTGTAGAAGCTCCATGGCCAGTCTTTCAACTTCTCTAATATTTATTCCTCTCTATGCAATTTTCTCTATATTTTTCATTCACATCTTTCTTGCTTTACCCTTTTTCAACACGTTTTTATTAGTTCGCTTTCTTCTCTGTCTGTTTGTTCGGTACAAATTTTACAATTGATTTTAAACTAACTTCCCGTTGAGCTAGAGACTTGAAACTTTAAACATAGCTCAGAACTGGATGACAATGTAATATTAACTCGCTGTCTTAACATTAACATTGTCTGTTCGTTAGGAAACCCTAATTCTTCGGATGACAGGTCGATGCGGCGCTGCGTTGCCGATGCGCGCTCTCAGTTATTTTGCAAATGGCCGCACGGTTCTGGAGCTTTCGCGCAAGCGATGCCTACAGAAGGAGAAACAAAACGACAGAGAGAGAAACTGAAAGAAACCTGAAATTTACCTATTATATACTAGGTCTCTATTATATTCTCATCAAAATGTTTAAAATCGATTGAAAAATTTCATACACACAAGACTAAAAAGCAGAAAATAATTATTTACAAAAAATATATTTTTTTTAATAAATCACGTTTTTAAGACTGACTAAAAAGTATAAAATAATTTTTCCTAGCCCTACACAGATAGTCCTGAAACTTTATGATTGTAAATTTTTAATACTTATGAAAATACTTGTAAGGTTTAAAATGAAAACGTGGGGCGCATGCAATAGATAATTGAGATGGTACGGATGGAGTATGTATTATCTTGTGCCACACGTTTTTTGTTCAAAATCGTACAAGTATTTTCATAGCTATTAAAAATTTAAAGTCACTAATTTTAAAGACTATCTGTACGGGGCTAGGAAAAATTATTGTATACTTTTTGAAAACGTTTTAAAACGTTTTAAAACGTTTTAAAAACGTAGTACATTAATTTTTTTTAAAAAAAATAATTATTTTCCCTTCTTTCTGTTCTTGCCTCTAGGATCTTTTTAGGTATTCTGAAAGATATCCATTATTGTAATCCATATCCTCTTAGTTTTATTTCCTACATATCTGTTAATGATGTTACAGTCGTTATCTTGCATTGTTATTTGTTTGCATTGAGCTCTTAGTGGCTACAAATTGGATGGGATTGAATCATCACTTGAATTAAGCCTTCGTACATACATAAATATATAAAAAAAAGCAACGGCGCAAATAAAGCGTTTCAGTGAAACTTATATTGAATTGAACAATTCAAAATTCAGTGCATGTAGTTCTCATAACTACAGAATTCTTAAATAAAATAAAATGTTTGTCAATTTGTTCATCATAAATATTGGCAGTAATGCCAAAGTTTAGAAATGTGTGTTTCAGAGATTTGTTGAGGTCAAGAGGCGTGGTCATCTTTGAAAACATCGCATTGCGTATACAGACTCCCTAGCCAAGTTTTCATAGTTCAGAAGTTCAATACGAAGATCTTCCCATTCTTCATCGGAGCACTTTTCAGCTCATAGATTATTGAAGGCAGAATTTGTTTCGAAGTGCAACTTACCTTCCTAAAGGGGAGGTTATCCTAAAAGGTTCTACGTCTGGGGACTTAGGTAGCCATTCCTTCATTGGATATCTTCAGTTATTCATCAACGCCCAGACCCTCGTTCTTGGCACACAGTCTATTTTCGCAAACAAGACTCCGTCTACCTTGACTCCTGTGGTGGAGGATTGACGATTGTCATCAGCTTGTGGTGCTCTGCAGTGAAGACTGAAGGCTCAGCATCCTCGATCTTGTGATCAACCTTGAAAATGCCGTCTGCTGCATCTTCTGTATCTTGACATTTCCACTGTTCACAGGTTTGGTAGCTTCTGTCTGCATTTGATTCACATCTATCTTTCAGTTGGAACCATCTTTTATTGGGATTCCACTGTTACAGGAAAACCTGCAACAACATTATTTCCATTGGTGCTAATACTAAAAAAAAAACCCGCAAGCTCACGAATAACGTATTTTAACAGGTATCCCTAATATACGTATATGTAGTGCCACTTTTGCACAACTTTTGCAGTTACAACTTTTGCAGAGGATTTTACTATTCTCATATGTATATGTGACTGAAAACTTACAGCTTTCTTATTTTAAGGTTTCCAGTATTTATTGCTTTGTTTATTTTTACGGATGAATTTTAAAAAAGCTAACACACTTGCTTAAATTTTTTTTCTTTAAAATTTTTTAAAAAACTAAAAATCTTTAAAAAAACATGTATTAAAGAAACCAGACCTAGGTTTCAACCTATTAACAAGTTTTCATCAGTGAATAAATAATTAGTAATAATAACAATATTAGTAATTGAATGAATAAGTAATTAAATTAACAAAAATAACAAAATAAATAACAAAAATAACAACGTATAATAAAGATTTTAAAAAAGTTCCTTAAGAATTAACTAAAACCTAATTCATTTGTTTGATTGGCTTTTTTTTTTTTTCATTTTTCTTTTTAAAAACTGCTGTTCTAAGATGTCACTTGGTCTCACCTATTGATGTTTATTCTAAAATTCAATTGTTAACATCCACTTAGCATTTTCCTCGGCTATTCTGATTTAATTAGTTTTAATTGACACAAATCTTCTAAAATATTACTGTATTTATTACAATTGGTAGACTCAATACAACGGTAAATCATGAAAATCACTGATATTCCTTACGGTATTGATGCAGAAAACCTACCATCCCATTTTTATTGATCTTCTCTTTACAGACGGCATTTTTGATACAGTTCTGAGGTGATGAAAAGGGGTTAGGTATCTTTAGACTTTGAGCCGTTTCTGAGGTGGAAGGCTTTAAACTCTTTATCCTATAGGAACGTTATTGATTGGATCTGAGTGACAGTCGGATTGTCTTGCCTTTACATATAAGCTTCCAAGAGAAAACAGAGACGCTGCAACGCTTTCTTCCCTTTAGGCATTTCTACAGAAAATCAAGTTATTGCTACTTTCTTCATGTAGATTCGTAGAAATTTGTTCAGTATATTTGTATTTAGGTAAATATCTTAACCTTTTTTTAAAAAAAAGCAGCAAATTTTTTTCTTTAGCTTGGTAGACGAAATGTAATTGACTCTTTCGCACATTTTCCCGCTGATTCGTCTGTTACTGGGCATCTCCTTTCGACGTTGACCGTGATTGACGTCTTCGCGCAGTTTGCTGTTATGCCTCAGTCTTAATTCTGTCCTTCCTTTGCTCATTTCTGGATCCTTCCATTCCGAAGTAATGAAAATAGAATCAAAAGAAACTGCCATTGAACTGCGAGCTAATACAGTAGAAACAGAGGGCAGAGTACGATTAACTGACAGCATCTTTAGACAAAGTTATTTATATTTAATACATAAGTATTTATAAACTGTAACGCAACAAGCCATGCACCCTGTAACGTACCCCATGCTGAGGTGTGCGAGAGGTATAGGCTATCAGCGATTCTCGACCAACTCGGACTAATTGAGGTCGGATGGTCAGCCCGCCCTGCGAATAATAAAGGGGAACCCATTTGACAGAGGGCTGTGTAAACCTAGGGTCCGATCTGGAGGAGAAATAGCATGGAAACTTAGCGTTCTCGAGGGCATCACCATTGCATTTATTGTTGGATTTTAAAGAATAACCATAATAAATGCTAGTTCATCAGTTTCCAGAAAAATGCATCGAATTATTAAAAAAAACAAATCAAAAAACGAATAGAACATAACAACAACCAAAGTCAAGTTTACAAGAATTTAAAAGAAAAAAACAAAACTCTACAGAAATGAAGAAAACTTACTCATAGTTCATTTCCATCTGAATTGAACCATGGAATTAAAAAAAAATCACTAATATTACGTAATATCTTGCATTCTCAAAAATAATGAAAGCTGTTTTATTTATTTAATGCTCATCAGCAAGCACCATTTCTTAAGTTACCCATAAAAGATATTGAACACAAAGGAACTAAGGGATAAATTAAAACTAAAAACTGTCTTAAGGGTAATAATAATTATTAGTAAGAAAGAATAATTATTTCTTTTAATTCATTCTGATGGATTTTTTTGTTTTTTTTGAGAATTTCTTGATAAATTGTGACTGAATTGTAACGAAATTGAAATGTTGTCCGGCAAAAGACTCACATTATCTAAAGTTTTCTTTTTTTGTAATATATTTACATTATATTTTTTCCAATAAGTTTTCTTGGCTACTGCATAACATTCATATGTTTTTATTTTGAAAAATATAAGGACGGGTCATAGAGGACAGCCCATTACAATGCATCCGCAGGGAATACGATAAAATCCTTTTAAAATGCAAATTCTATTTTCCTTATATTTTCAGAAATTAAATTTCTTTTATTATTATTTTTATTATTATTTTCTACTAAAGCGAAATTGATTCTCCAACCACCTTACAGACTACGTTGTTTTATTAACTTTTTATTATTATTATTATTTTAGCAAAATAAAAAATAGAAACCAGTGCTTTCAGATGTTCAAAAGCCCACATATTTTATTCCAAAAGTTTCACTAAAAAAAAAAAAGTTTTATCATTCTGAAAAATCATATTATCTTTCTTCTGCGTAATTCTAGAAATGCAAACTTAAAGCCAATTATCTCTCATAAACCAACACCTATTCTTGGCTTATTGTTATGCTCATCTACATTTTTTTTTGTTTTATATTTTATTTTAATTGGTTTAGATTAGTTTTCTTTTCTTTACATTTTAGTATATTAAATTTTACTTTACTAATTTATTACATTGCTTTTACTATATTGGTTTACTGTGCTGTACTTTTTATGTTTACAGTTTTTTGTTTTTTTTACCTTTTGCTTCTATCAGTTTACGTTACCTCTGATCGCTTCACTTTCTCCACTTCTAGAGATTGGTTAGCTTTCACGTTTACGTCCCCCGTTTTTTTTATTTATTTGTTTACTTTGCTTTTTTTGTAAATTCGTTGAGTAACTTTGTAAGAGTTGCTTTTTACATCTCATAGTCTTTGCTGCATTGGCATTTCTCTTAAAGTTTTATTTTGAATTAGAATGATTTGTATTCGTAATGGTAAAAGTGGGTAAATGCCTAAGTCACTGAAACTGTTCTGTGGTGGAATAATTTAAGTGTTATTAAATCTCCTATTTCAAAGGTTACAGAAGACACTGAATTGTTGGTAAAGGATAAATTAAATATATATTCTCGCAAAGAACCTGCCACAAGAAATTGGCAAAAGATCGCAAATAGCCAACAATCAAAGGCGCGCGCCTCGCAGCTCGCGGCACGCAGAAGTGTTCCAGTGTTGATTGTTGGAAGCGAGAAAGGAGTGTAGTTTCTCTCCAGACTGCGATGAAGCAAGAAGTGCTTTGCTGTAAATAAGTGTGAACGTTTGCAACTCAAATAAGAACTTTCCGTGAGTATATAGTTATAGTTATCGCTAACTCTGCCAGCAATAAAGAAAGACTTTATCTGTTAAAGCATAACTGTAATATTTCCCTCACATGTTCTTAGCGGAAATTCCTTCTAACTGCGTCAGATACGATGATTAAGATTTAAGTTTTATATTCTCTTTGGTGCATTTGTATGAAAAGTTAGTAGTCAAAATATTAGAATGATTATTTTTTTCTTAGTTTGAGACACTTTCAATTCTACTTTTTCTTTTTTTTTTTTTTTTTTTCAATAGGAACGAAAAGTAAACCCTTAAATACGGAGGGTTGGACCACGTTTGTAAGAACGTTTTCAACAACGCATTGTTATGTGCACGTGAATTGCACCGCAAATCCTGTTTGTTTGTTTGTTTTTTTTGCTGAGCGAGTGCAGTCAGTGTTAATGTGTGTTATGTGTTCGAATATTAGACTTCTCATATTAGAAAATTCGTTCTGATAAACGTGGTCCAGTCCAAAATTAACAAGTCAATGTAATTTTGTGCTAAAGCATAAATTAAAAGCGACCCATAACAATAAAAAAAAATTAAAAATAATAATAAAAACAGAAAGTATATTAACATAAGAAAAAATAACAAAACAAAAATTAGGAAAAAAAAAGAAAACATTAGGAAAATAAGAAGAAAAAAACAAAACAAAACTACGCTGATATTGAGAAAAAAAAGATTAAAGAGATTAAAAAAAAAAAATAAAGTAGATATATACTGATTTGAACCGACAACTTTCAGTATACGAGTTCGAGAACTTACCGATCACGCTATAGCTGACAACTGAAATGAGATGCTTGCATTTCTAACATTTAAGCTAATAGCGGAAATCCAATGAAAACAATGCAAAATATCTCGAACTTGGGGGGGGGGGAGACGTTGGCCCTTGAAAATACCCTATTGCTATGTTGTTTGGGCCTCTGAATTCCATGATGAAGTCCGTTTGTCGATCCGCCCTTCCGTTCGGCAGTTGTTAAGGGTGGACAAACACGGACAGAATAAACGCAATAGCTACCGAATTTTGGTCGCTATCACAATGGATCGCTAAAAATCATTAAATACATAACCAACATTCTTCGGAAAGTTCCAACTGGTTATGGAAACGTCCTATTTGTATTTAGTTTTGCTTAATATAACTAAACTAACTAAATTCAGTTATTTTGCCGAGAAATCGATTTGCAGGCGTTGGAATAGAGCCAAACATT